>JAWNOE010000093.1:0-33822 GCA_035046095.1 Drosophila pseudotakahashii
TAAATTTGTGCCTAAATTTCGGAATAACATTTCGGGTGCTCCAATCTTAAGAGACAGATTATGTTGCGGAATACCTGCTAGATTCAAAGAATTTAAAAATTCAACAGGGTAATGAACCGCATCGTCAACTTCAGGGACAGAGTCGACCGATTTTTAGGAAAGATTTTAGCAATCATTTGTTGGTACCGGTTGCCTTTTCATTTTTCGTTGTCAAAATGGAGCGCTCAGATAGCCAATCTTAACATTTCATGATGTGTTAGAAAAACAAGGAACCCTTTTTTGGCTTGTGCCTAACAAATAGGCGTACTTAAAATTTCTGGAGGGGGTCATATAATTTAAATTTTTGCTCAAATAGGTCGTAAAATGGGGGATATACGATTAAAGTAAAACTTCAAAGTTCCTGGTTTTAACATGAACTCAAAAAAATGATCAAAATGTGTACTAAAGAGTTTTTTTAATCCAAAATTGAAATCATAATTGTGAATTTTAACTTTCTCAGAGAGTTCATTGTGCGCTTGATCGTTTCTATTTTTATACCCGTTATCTCGTTAAAGCTGAGATCTCGGAAACTATAAAAGCTAGAGAATTGGCATTTTGCATGCATATTCTGGGAGTTCCCACGCAGCGCAAGTTTATTTCAGCCGAGCGCCACGCCCCCTCAAACGCCCACAAACGATTTTAAAATGTGTCTGGCGCATTTTTAAAGATTTCGGAGAAGTATAAATGCAATTTCGAAATGTAGAAGAAATTTTTCAAATCGGACCATTCGTTAAAAAGTTATGCCCGATCAAAGTTGTATATATCCATCTCCCTCGCACTCCCTTAGCTGAGTAACGGGTATCTGAAAGTCGGGGCACCCGACTATAGCGTTCTCTATTGTTAAACTTGCTAGTGTCCTAACGCTCATTATCATTATATCCTTCTCACTCCCAGAAAACAAATTGTGGTAAAGAAGAGCAAGTGTATTTTTTAGTATAGCCCTCTTCTAACTTGCGATCTCATCCTTGTCGAATCAATAAAAATAAAAAACATATAATAAACAAGAGAGAACGCTATAGTCGGGTGCCCTCTAGCTTTTATAGTTTCCGAGATCTCAGCGTTCATACAGACGGACAGACAGACATGGCTAGTTCGACTCGGCTAGTAATCCTGATCAAGAATATATATACTTTATAGGGTCGGAAAAGCTACCTTCTCCCTGTTACATACTTTTGCACGAATACAATATACCCTTTTACTCTACGAGTAACGGGTATAATGATTGCATGCAGATTCTTTGAGTTCCAACGCAGCGCAAGTTTGTTTCAAAAAGGTGCCACGCCCCCTCTAGAGCCCACAATCGCCCTACACCATTTTTTGAAAGGTGTCTGGCGCCCACACCTTTAAAGATTTTGGAAAAGTAAAAAAAAAGTAAAATTCAAAAATATTAAAAAAAAAATAATTTCCAAAAGTAGAAGGTAATATTTTAAAAAACACCGAAGCTAAAATTGTTTAACGTTTTTTTTTTCGATCCTTTCTATGGAAGCTATAAGATATAGTTATCCGATCCTGCAATTGAAAGAAGACGTAGAAACAGACAGACAGACGGACGGACATGGCTAGATCGACTCGCCTAGTCATGCTGATCAAGAATATATCTACTTTATGGGGTCGGAAACGTTTCCATCACTGCGTTAAAAACTTCTGACTGAAATCATTATTCTCTCTGCAAGGGTATAAAAATGTTAAAAACTTGAAAAATTAAACTTAAGCATTTGGGCCATAGAATAACTAATGATCCAAAAATCATCTTGATCGGAGCAGCGGTTTAGATTTTTTAAATCGGAAAGTTAACTTTAAATGTAGCCCCCAAATTATGGGGGATATTGAAATTTCATTTAGATTTCTAATTAGGCCTTTTCAAAACCTAAAATTCGACAAAATCCAAATTTCAAAGTTCCAACCACTTTAGAAGTTAAGCATTCAAATATACCACATTTTTTTCGGCCAAATATTAATGTTGGAGCTGTTTGGGGCCACTGGGGGGACATGTCGGATCTTAGTGGGCGGTTAGATTCCCAATGGAATACTGTGCAAAAATTTGGCTGCTCTAGCTCTTACGGTTTGGGCTGTAGTCGTATCCCCTTAAAAATCGATCTTTCATTTTATAATCTTTAGAGATAAAATATTACCATGAGAAGATATATTATATATATTTTTATGCTTTTTGACTATGTTTTCTTGAATTTGTTTCTCCCTTTAAAAAATCCTAAAATTATTCTGAGTATGGGGTTCGAAAGCTAAAGAGTGTCACTTTTTAAATACTTCAACAGCAAAACAAACCATGAATCCGTTTGCCGGTGATAACATTTTTCTTGCTGGTTCTGCTAAGAATCCTTGCGACGCGTCGCACAGTGGCTCCTTTTCACTTTTTTTGTTGGTAATGAATCATAACTTTTGAACTAATAGGGATAATTGAATGATGTAAGCGGCATTAGATAGATAATGGATTTACCTTAAAATTTAGTGTTTGAGACAGGGAGGGGGCGGGGCGAGGCGTAGTTACAAACCGGCAGTATCAAAATTTATAAAAATTTCCAGTTCTTTTCGACAAAATAAAATTAAATAAACCAATTATTTGTTTTCTTTTGTATTTTTATTATGCTTTAATTTTTAAAAACTATTAAAAAAAATAAAATAAAATGTTAAAAATAAAATTGTTTTTAAAGTCAAACCAAAATTTAATAAAATTTTTTTTTTATTTATTTAACTGGTTGTCAGTCAAAACATTAAAGAAATACAAAAAACTTGTATTTCTTAAAAAAATAACAACACAGTAACGAATTTCCTGAAAACGGGCCTTGTTTTACCAGGGATCGACACAAATGCAACATCTGGGACCATGATTTTTTACCTTTTTTTGGCTCTTACAACCTAGACACTTAGCTACAGTTTCCTAATATTAAAAAGAATGTCCAAATAATGTTTAAGGAAAGTATAAAAAATAGTATTAAATTTTTATAATATATATAATTAATTAATTAAAGGGAGTGCGAAAGAAGTCGAGATATAAAACTTTGATCGCGCATAACTTTTTAACGAATGGTCCTATTCGAACAAATTTCTTCTACGATATCTACGAAATCTACGATTTTGATAGGTATTGTGAACACAATAAAACTGCATTTTTACTTTCCGGAAAAGTATGTAACAGGGAGAAGGAAGCGTTTCCGACTCTATAAAGTATATATATTCTTGATCAGGGTCACTAGCCGAGTCGATATAGATGTCTGTCTGTCCGTCTGTCTGTCTGTATGAACGCTGAGATCTCGGAAACTACAAAAGCTAGAAAGTTGGGGTTACCCACACATATTCTTGGGCTTCCTACGCAGCGCAAGTTTTTTTCAGCCGAGCGCCACGCCCCCTCATACGCCCACAATCGCCCATAAATGCTCACAAACGATTTTAAAATGTGCCTGGCGCCCATATTTTTAAAGATTTCGGAGAAGCATTAATGCAATTTTGTTGTGTTTCGTTATACCTATCAAAATGTAGAATGTTAACAAGATGTTATGAACTATTCCACATGAATGCAACCCAATATTTGGGCTCGGCGTTAGTGTGTTGGTTCCCCGTGCTGTAGACAAGTTTGATTCCCACAGAAAATGTTTTTTTATACAAAAAGTCAACAGTACTTTTTGAGCGGTTTATACATGTGTCTGGCGCCCATATTTTTAAAGATTTCGGAGAAGCATTAATGCAATTTTGTTGTGTTTAGTTATACCTATCGAAATGTAGAAGAAATTTTTAAAATCGGACCATTCGTTTAAAAGTTATGCCCGATCAAAGTTTTATATCTCCGTCTCCCTCGCACTCCCTTAAGCGTTCTCTCTTGTTTTATCTGAAAAGAAACACCTGAAAGCAAACACCCACCCCAATAGCAAAAAAACACTCAAAAGAAATAGCTGAAAACAAACACCCATCCCCCAAACAAAAGAAGATACAAATTTAAATTTAAATTATATTTTTTATTTTTATAGGAGACTTCTAAGAATGAGTTAAGCAATAATTTATTGGTACCGGTTGCTCTTTCATTTTTCGTTGCCAAAATGGAGCGCTCAGATAGCCAATCTTAACATTTCATGATGCGTTAGAAAAACAAAGAACCCTTTTTTGGCTTGTGCCTAGCACATAGGCGTACTTAAAATTTTGGGAGGGGGTCAAATATTTTAAAGATTAAAACGATTAAAGAATAACTTTAAAGTTCCTGGTTTTAAAATGAAATCAAAAAAATGATCAAAAGTGTACTAAAGAGAGTTTTTCAATCCAAAATTGAAATTATAATTGTGAATTTAAACCCTACCCCTTTCCACACCACGATCAATATTGTGCTTGTTTCTCTCTCTTTAGACAAACTTTTTCAGAGAGTTCATTGTACGCTTGATCGTCCCCATTTTTATACCCGTTACTTATAGAGTAAAAGGGTATATTGTATTCGTGTAAAAGTATGTAACAGCTAGAAGGAAGCAGTTCCGACCCTATAAAGTATATATATTCTTGATCAGGATCACTAGCCGAGTCGATATAGCCATGTACGTCTGTCCGTCTGTCCGTCTGGCCGTCTGTCCGTCTGTCCGTCTGTCTGTCTGTCTGAGACGCTGAGTCTCGGAGACTACAAAAGCTAGAAAGTTGGGATTACCCACACATATTCTTGGGCTTCCCACGCAACGCAAGTTTGTTTCAGCCGATGGCCACGCCCCCTCTACGCCCACAATCGCCTTAAACGATTTTATGTGAGTTTGTTTCTGTGTCTGGCGCCCACACCATTAAATATTTTGGAAAAGTAAAAATGCAGTTTTAATGTGATTATCGATACCTATCGAAATGTAGAAGAAATTTTTCAAATCGGACCATTCGTAAAAAGATGTGCTCGATCAAAGTTTTATATATCCATCTCCCTCGCACTTCCTTTAGCTGAGTAACGGGTATCTGATAGTCGGGGCACCCGACTATAGCGTCTTTTTGTTAAACTTGCTACTGTCCTAACGCTCATTATCATTATATCCTTCTCACTCCCAAAAAACGAATTGTGGCAAAGAAGAGCAAGTATAGCCTTCTTCTAACTTGCGTTCATCCTTGTCGAATCAAAAAAAATAAAAAACATATAAAAAATGAATGTGATCCATGTGAAGGTAGAGAATTTGTGTGCTTGCTATCAGTTACAATGTTATCAATGCTATTTTATTAAGCGTACAAATATAATTGTTTGTAAATTGGAATTTGTTTTTTTTAAATTTCTAGGTTTGAATGAAATGAAAACTTTTGTACAAACACGCAAAGATAGGCATCCCATACAAAAGTAGCGAAGTAACTTATTTTTCCAGGTTCCGCATATGATCGATAATTATTAGTTTTAAACTTTACAAATACATAACTTAGAATAATTTTGCATTGGCTGAAAGGAAGTTTATCATTTTATTTGTATTTAAACACATCATCACTTTCAAATACTTTCAAATAGAAACACACGCACAATACAAATCAAAACATATCCAAATATACATACCTACATCTAAATAAGTAACGTATTTGATTGCTTATAGATGAAACTTCCGTACTTGTTTAGAAATTCGAATCTTAAGATTTTGCCTTTGCTTACAGAATTTGTAGTAATTTTTTCTATTTTCTTCCATGGCGGAAATTAAATAGCGCTCTTACTTCTGCTACAAAATGAAAAATACTTTTTGAAAAAAAAAATCTTACAATTTGATCCACAGAACTGACTATAAGAAGAACAGAACAGCAGTATAAGATTTTAAAATCCAAAACAAATTTTAACTAAACTGCCCCTTTCCCCTACCCTTTCCACACAGCACTTCCCCCTCCCCCCCCCCCCCATCAGTTTTCTTGGTTTTTGCTCTCTCGGCCGTCGCTCTCTTGGCATCCGCTCTCTGGGCTTCGCTCTCTCGGCAGGCTCCCGCAAAATGCGACGCAATAACTAAGAAAATCTAAATAAATTCTTTAAAAATACTATAAAGAAATATTAAAAACTTGAAAATTAAACTTAAGCATTTGGGCCATAGAATAACTAATGATCCAAAAATCATCTTGGTCGGAGCTGCGGCTTAGATTTTTTAAATCGAAAAGTTAACTTTAAATGTAGCCCCCAAATTATGGGGGATATCGAAATTTCATTTAGATTTCTAATTAGGTCTTTTTAAAACCTAAAATTCGGCAAAATCAAAATTTCAAAGTTCCAACCACTTTAAAAGTTAAGCATTTAAATAGACCAAATTTTTTTGAGCCAAATATTAATGTTGGAGCTGTTTTGGGCCACTGGTGGGACATGTTGGATCTTAGTGGGCGGTTAGATCCCCAACGGAATACTGTGCAAAAATTTGGCTGCTCTAGCTCTTACGCTTTGGGCGGTAGTCGTATCCCCTTAAAAATCGATCTTTTATTTTATAATCTTTAGAGATTAGAGATGAATGTGATCCATGTAAAAGTAGAGAATTTTTATACTTGCTTTCAGTTGCAATGTTATCAATGCATTTTTATTGAGCGCACAAATACAAACACGCAACGATTGGCATCCCATACAAAAGTAGCAAAGTAACTTATTTTTCCAGGTTCCACATATGATCGATAATTATTAAATTTTATTTATTTATCTATCGCTAATGGATAAATCCTTATCGGGCTACATCTTCCTACAATTGATAAACCTTAATCTATTAATGAAATTTAATTACAAAATATTCCCTAAGGGTTTGCCTTAACAATTCTTTTGTGGCCCCCCAGCTGAATCTAATAATTGTAGGCAAGGAATTAAACATTCTAAGAGCCCTTAATAATGGCTCATTTCGAGCATAATTTGTCCTGACAGCACGTTCCAGAAATGGTAACAAGCTACGAAGATTCCTGGCGGAGCATTAAAATTAATGCATCCTACGGCAAGGACAATCAATATTACCTACCAGTAGATCATTAAGGAAAAGAAGGTCTGCAATTGCAGATTTAAACTTTACAAATAACTTAGAAACATTTAGCATTGGCTGAAAGGAAGTTAATCATTTTATTAGAATTTAAACACATCATCTACTTTCAAATAGAAACACACACACACAATACAAATCAAACAAGAGAGAATGCTATTGTCGGGTGCCCCGACCATGGGATTACCCGTTACTCAGCTAAAGGGAGAGCGAGGGAGATAGAGATATTAAACTTGGATCAGGCATGACTTTTTAACGAATGGTCCGTTTTGAAAAATGTCTTCTACATTTCGATAGGTATTGATAAACACAATAAAACTGGATTTTTACTTTTTCAAAATCTTTAAATCGCGCGCCAGACACAGACACACACCTAAAATCGTTTAAGGCGATTGTGGGCGTTGAAGGGGGCGCGGCGCTACGGCGGAAATAAACTTGCGCTGCGTAGGAAGCCCAAGACTTTGTGTTGTTAATCCCAAATTTCTATCTTTTATAGTTTCCGAGATCTCAGCGTTCATCCAGACAGACAGACGGACATGGCTAAATCGACTCGGATCAGGATTTTCTTATTTCCAGAAAAATTGGTGCGTTTTTTTTAATATGATTACTTTAAAACTTCTATGTTATCAACACTTTTAAAAGATCCTTAAGGATCGAGAATAAGGCTACCGGCAGATCTAGGAAGATCTAAGAAAAGCAATCTTCTCTAATATAGGTCCAGCGAACTTCCAAGTCTGCCCCTGCGATTAATTTATAGTTATTGCCAAGCAAACTGACCGGACGGTATTAATAAGATCCTGTTTTCCCCTTCGCGGATCCCGTAAATACTGTTGCTTTGATTACATTCTTATGAAGACCTTTTTGTCTGCAATCTCCAAATCTAAGAGACAGATTATGCCGCGGAATCCCTGCTAGATTCAAAGAATATACAAATTTAACAGGGTAATTAACCGCATTATCAACATTATGGACAGAATCGACCGATTTATAGGAGACTTCTAAACCATCAAATGAGTTTAGCAATAATTTATTTTTACCGGTTGCTCTTTTATTTTTCGTTGTCAAAATGGAGCGCTCAGATAGCCAATCTTAACATTTCATGATGTGTTAAAAAAACAAAGAACCCTTTTTATACCCTTGCCGAGGGTATTATGATTTTCAGTAAAAAAAAAAACTTAAAAAAATTTTAGCTTTGGTGTTTTTTGAAATATTACCTTCTACTTTTGAAAATACTATTTTTTAAATATTTCTGAATTTCAAATAAAATTTTAAAAAAAATCAGATGACTATATCATATAGCTGCCATAGGAACGGTCGGAAAATTAAATGGAAATTAATAGGAAACAAGAAAGGAAGCTAGCTTCGGCCAGCCGAAGCTTATATACCCGTGCAGATCATTTCCATTCATTTTTTAAAAAAACATTTAATTTAAATTAATTTGCGTATATGTTACAACAATGCAAATTTTAGCTGCTTTCGTATAGCTTTGGCATTCATTTTTTGACCCTTCCTATTGCAGCTATATAATATCACCGTCCGATTTTTTTATGATTTAATACGAAATTTTGAAATGTTAAAGAAAAGTCTTATTCCAGAGAAGAAGAGAATGTAATAAAAGTCAACAAAGATATAATTTTTTTCTTATTAATTTCCATTTAATTTTCCGACCGTTCCTTTGGCGGCTATATGATATAGTCATCCGATTTTGTTTTAATTTTTTTCAAAATTCAAAAATATTAAAAAAAAATAATTTCCAAAAGTAGAAGGTAATATTTCAAAAAACACCGAAGCTAAAATTGTTTAACTTTTTTTTCGATCCTTTCTATGGGAGCTATAAGATATAGTTATCCGATCCTGCAATTGAAAGAAGACTTTTGGGAATGTTTGAGCACGATAGCTTTAAAACTGCGTAGAAACAGACAGACAGACGGACGGACAGACGGACATGGCTAGATCGACTCGCCTAGTCATGCTGATCAAGAATATATCTACTTTATGGGGTCGGAAACGTTTCCTTCACTGCGTTAAAAACTTCTGACTGAAATCATTATACTCTCTGCAAGGGTATAAAAATGTTAAAAACTTGAAAAATTAAACTTAAGCATTTGGGCCATAGAATAACTAATGATCCAAAAATCATCTTGATCGGAGCAGCGGTTTAGATTTTTTAAATCGAAAAGTTAATTTTAAATGTAGCCCCCAAATTATGGGGGATATTGAAATTTCATTTAGATTTCTAATTAGGCCTTTTCAAAACCTAAAATTCGACAAAATCCAAATTTCAAAGTTCCAACCACTTTAGAAGTTAAGCATTCAAATATACCACATTTTTTTCGGCCAAATATTAATGTTGGAGCTGTTTGGGGCCACTGGGGGGACATGTCGGATCTACATGGGCGGTTAGATTCCCAATGGAATACTGTGCAAAAATTTGGCTGCTCTAGCTCTTACGGTTTGGGCTGTAGTCGTATCCCCTTAAAAATCGATCTTTCATTTTATAATCTTTAGAGATAAAATATTACCATGAGAAGATATATTATATATATTTTTATGCTTTTTGACTATGTTTTCTTGAATTTGTTTCTCCCTTTAAAAAATCCTAAAATTATTCTGAGTATGGGGTTCGAAAGCTAAAGAGTGTCACTTTTTAAATACTTCAACAGCAAAACAAACCATGAATCCGTTTGCCGGTGATAACACTTTTCTTGCTTTAAGGTACTGCTAAGAATCCTTGCGACGCGTCGCACAGTGGCGCCTTTTCACTTTTTTTGTTGGTAATAAATCATAACTTTTGAACTAATAGGGATAATTGAATGATGTAAGCGGCATTAGATAGATAATGGATTTACCTTTTAAAATTTAGTGTTTGAGGAGGGGGCGGGGCGAGGCGTAGTTACAAACCGGCAGTATCAAAATTTAGAAAAAGTTCCAGTTCTTTTCGACATAAAAAAATTAAATAAACCAATTATTTGTTTTCTTTTGTAATTTTATTATGCTTTAATTTTTAAAAACTATTAAAAAAAATAAAATAAAATGTTAAAAATAAAATTGTTTTTAAAGTCAAACAAAATTTAATAAAATTTTTTTTTTATTTATTTAACTGGTTGTGAGTCAAAACATTAAAGAAATAAAAAAACTTGTATTTCTTAAAAAAATAACAACACAGTAACGAATTTCCTGAAAACGGGCCTTGTTTTACCAGGGATCGACACAAATGCTACATCTTGAGGACATGATTTTTTACCTTTTTTTGGCTCTTACAACCTCGGACGCAGCTACAACTTTCCTAATATTAAAAAGAATGTCCAAATAATGTTTAAGGAAAGTATAAAAAATAGTATTAAATTTTTACAATATATATAATTAATTAATTAAAGGGAGTGCGAGAGAGATGTAGATATAAAACTTTGATCGCGCATAACTTTTTAACGAATGGTCCTATTCGAACAAACACTCCACGATATCTACGAAATCTACGATTTTGATAGGTATTGTGAACACAATAAAACTGCATTTTTACTTTCCGGAAAAGTATGTAACAGGGAGAAGGAAGACGTTTCCGACTCTATAAAGTATATTTATTCTTGATCAGCCGAGTCGATATTTTTTTTTTTTTTTTTTTTTTTTATATTCCTTTATTTTTCTTACATCTACTAACATATATACATATAGATGGACATAAACTGAAGAAGTTGTGTGGTACGGCCGCAAAGCATTGCTTCGCACAACCGCGGCAGCTTACGTGGCCATTTCTTTCCTCTCTCTCTCAGCTTTCCTGAGTTTCTGCATCAGAGACGCAGCGAAATTGGCCGTCGCGTCCCACTCCAGTTGACCTTTCAGCATTGTTGGCACTAGCGTGCTGGGGCTAATGCTGACGCCGTTTCCAAGGCGGTCCTGTCCTCTAAGAACCGCACGCACTCGAATAGGACGTGGTTCGCGTCCTCCTCGATTCCAGAACCGCAGGTTGGGCATCCGTCCCTTGTGTCGTGACCGTACTTCTTCAAGTACAACCGGAAGCAACCGTGTCCACTCAGAATCTGGGTCAGGTAGAAATCCACCTCCCATTGCTTCCTTTCCAGCCATGGACTCAAGACTGGAATGAGAGCATGGGTCCAGCGCCCAGATGTCGTAGGAGTCCCATCTCTCCTGCCACTTAGAAATTGATCTTCTTCTCGCGGGCTGTCGCGCCTCACGCCTAGATAGGTCGTCCGTGCTCGTTACCGCTTCCTCTACTTCTGCTGCCTCTCTTACCAGCTCGTTTATCGGAACTAGACCAGCGATGACAGGCGCCGCTTCCTCAGAAATCGTCCGGAAGGCGCAGGATATTCTGATGGCACATAGTCTGTGGGTGCGTTCCACGCCACTCATGTACGATGGCGTCGCGGCGGCCTTGGCCCATACCGGGGCGGCATATAGTACTTGGGACGTAACGACGCTCGCTAAGAGTTTCCTCCTTTCCTGCTTTGGGCCCCTCGTGTTCAGTAGAATCCGCGAGAGCGACCTGGCGGTCGCTGCGGCCTTCTTGTTGGCATACTCCAGGTGCTCTTTAAAAGACAGCCTGGTGTCGATCATGACGCCTAGATATTTTACTGCTCTTTGCGAAACTACTTCAACCCCGCCAACCGTCAGTTTGGCTGTCTCGACGCACTTCCGGCTGCTTCTTGGGCAGCCTCTGTCTTGTGTGCCGCGAGTTGGAGCCCGGCAAGTGACAGCCATAGCTCGACCTTCCTTACCGCTGAGTTGGCCATGGCCTCCACTTCGGCTGGCTTCTTAGACACAATCGTCATCCCGAGAGACAAATCCAGTCACATGGACGTTGGCAGGCATGGGAGACCTTCAGCACTCCGTCATAACTATGTTCCACAGCAAGGGGCCCAGGACCGATCCTTGTGGCACCCCAGCAGTAACATTGTACTCTTTTGGGCCGTCGCTCGTATCGAACAGCAGCACCCTTTCGTCAAGGTAGCTGTCGATTATCTTGATGAGGTACTCCGGTATCCGTTGCCGCCTTCGGGCCTGCATAATCCCTGTCCAGTTGGCAGTGTTGAAGGCATTCTTGATGTCAAGCGTGACCAGCAGACAGTATTTTTTCGTGCCGCCTTTCCATCACTTCCCGCGTATGGCTTCCGCTGCTATCCCGTCAGTCGTCGGATCGCGTCTGATGGGGACTTTTCCTTCCGGAACCCAAACTGGGTGGGGGAGAGGCCACCAGCAGCATCTATGGCCAGATTTAGCCGTTTCGAGATGAGCTTCTCGAACACTTTGCCAACTGTATCGAGCAGACAAATTGGCCTGTAGGAGGAAGCTTCACCAGGTGGCTTCCCAGGTTTGTTCAGGAGCAACAGGTTTTTAACTTTCCATCTCCGTGGAAATGTTCCCTCGCGCAGGCAGGCGTTGTAGAGCGCCGCGAAAATGCCCGGCTGAAGCGCAAGCGCCAGCTTCATTGCTTTGTTGGGCACTGCGTCGGGTCCTGGGGCTTTATTGTTCTGCAGGCTGCGTACCTACTTCAGCAACCTCGGTCTCCGTTATGGCCCTGAACTCCCACGTAGGTCCCGTTTCGTGCAGTGTGCTCTCCTGGCGCTACCCGAAGGGAACGATGTGCAAACGATCTCACTCGGGTTTCAGGGTCCGTTGGAGAGCGGCTGCCTGCATTTACTCGCTTGACCACGAGTCTGTAGGCTCCACCCCACGGATCCTGTTCGGCTGCGTCACATAGCTTCAGGAAACATTCCCGTTTACTGTCCTGAATGGCGTGCTTCAAGGACCTCCTGGCTTGCTTGAAGGCGGCGTGTGCGGCCTCGGCCCTGTCCGTCCTTCTTGAGCGCTGAAGAGCTCTTCTGGCTCTGAGGCAAGTCCTTCTAAGGGTCGCTATTTCGGAGTTCCACCAAGGTACAGGCTCATGGTCTCTCCTAAACGGTTTACGCTTGAGCATACCTGCCCTGCACGCATCCTCCATGCTGGCTGCTATCCCGTCAGCATTGGTGTTGGCGTCCGCTTCCGTGACGAAATGCATGTCCGCAAGGCATTTGCTCATCTGTTCGGCGTTCAACGTCTCCTGGCGGTAGCCCTTGACTGCCCGGTTAGGGTTCCTGGTCCCGGGCGTATGCCGGCTGTTTAGTAGTTCTGGCCTCGTGGTCGCTGGCCGTGCAGAAGTCGCCGATTCTCCAGTGAGAACGTCGGGCTAGCGGGGAGCTCACAAAAGTGAGGTCTATCATAGACCCAGCTCCAGCCCGATTAAAAGTCTCCTGCGTCCCTTCATTAAGCAGCACAACGTCCAGCGTTGCAAAGGCTCTGAGTAAGGCTCGCCCCCTGCTGTTGGTGCTGGGGCACCCCCATTCTTCGGCCCACGAGTTGAAGTCGCCTGCGATGATGGTAGGGTGGCGGCCCCTTGCATCGAAGGCGATCGTGTCCAGTACACGTCTAAAGTCCACCTCGGATAGACTAGGTGCTGGGTCGCGCAGCTGTAGACCCACATTTCGCCTATTCGAGCTCGGACGAAGCCCGATCCCTTACGCACGTCCAGGAATGATTTGCCGTTTCTCCTGCACAGCCATATCGCGGCCTTGCCTGATGTGTCCGTTACCCAGTCGCCGTTGTCCTCAACTTTGTAAGGTTCGCTGATGATAGCCAGATCCGCCTTACATTCCCTAAGCAGACTTGCAGAGTAGGTCCTGCGCAGCCCGACGGTGATTTTAGGGTTCTCAGGATCACTTCCATTCCACGCGGTTTGGCTACGGCTCTTTTTGCTGCGTGAGGACACCGCCTACTTCCTCATTGGTGGTTCCTCGCCTTGGACCTCCTTCGGTGCATAAAAAGCATACGCTCTCATTAGGGCATTGAGCAATTTTGTGCCCAGTTTTGCCACACTTGAAGCAGCACCCGCTTCTGTCCACTTTGCTATGGCACTTTGCAGCAAAGTGCCCAACTTGCAGGCACTTGTAGCACCTGGGCTGCAGTCCCCCTCTCCTTCACTTTGCAGATGGACCATCCTATCTTGATCTTGCCCTTCCCAAGAACCTCTTCTGCCTCCTTGCTTGCCAATCCAACTACCGCCGTCTGAGTGTCCCTGTATGATGGACGGAGACTCCTCAAGTTAACGGATGCGGTGTTCACGGCAAATTGGTCCACCAGAGCTTTGATGACATCTTCGGCCACCACTAGTGGATCCAGGTCGCTTATCACCACCGTCTTCGTCCTCGTGCTTTCGGATAGCGCTCGCACCGTAGTCGCTTTTCCAAGAACCGCCTCGAGGCTCTCTTTTTATTTCTTCCGTGCTGTTGTCCTCGCTTCTGTTGAGCTCCAGAAGAAGGTTCCCGGTCGCTGTACGCCTAACCTTGTTAACTCGGGAGCTTTTCATGCACTCCATGGGCTCTTTTTTCGTATGGGAGTCCCCAGCTTGGCTGAGGGAGCTCAATGCACTTTCTTGGAAGGACTTAGTCCTGCAGAACATTGCTTTCATCGTCACGTTGATGTGACGCACCTGCATGACACTGGTGCGTGGATGACTTCGTCGAGAAGCACTCCAATCTCTGCGAGCTGTTCCAGTCCCGTGAGCTCCTGGTCCGCTTTGGCCCTCTTTGCAGAGGTCGTCTTCTGCCCGCCCAGTTGGGCTGCATGGGTCCCTTTGACGCTTGGCCGCGTCCTGCACCGCGTCATCTTCTCGTGGCGGCGGCAGGCCCGTGGGTTTTACCAGGACGGGTGACCTTGTCGAATCTTCGAGCTGCTCTTGAACGCTCCGGCTGCTTCCGTGCCCTTGTTTTCGTCCTTCTTGCTTAAACTTAAACTTGGTGCATTCACTGTCGAGGCGGCCAAGTTCGGCACCGCCTCGCCAGGTTTGTTGTTAAGAATGGGATTTAGGGCCTCCAGAATCCGTGCCCTGGCCGTGGGAGATCCCACGGGTGGATTTCCACTTGTGTGGTTGCCACCTGGAGTAGTTTCGTTTTTAGTCGACATTCCTTCCATTGATGCATTTTATACCTACTGCCAGGTTGTGCATTTTTTACCTACTGCCAGGTTGTTTGCATTTTATACGCTGCCAGGTGTCGTGACTGCCGGCCACTTTGGCACAGACGCAGACCACGCAGCCGCCCCAGTATGGGTCAGACGCTACGTGGATTTTCCGGGGAGTGGGTTGAGGCACAGTTGGGATCCCACGGTGGGCATAAGTTTCCCCATGTCTTTGCCGGTGGAAGCTATACCGCTCCTGCTCGGTCACCAGAGACCAATTTGCGGTGTGCCGCCTTGCACGGCGGTGGGTTGGCTGTTCATCCCACTCCTTGACCTTTTAACACCTGTTTTCCCTTTGTGCAAACCGTGTCGGTGGTTCCGATCAGATTCCGAATCCTTTAGTCAAGGATTTGGGGCAGCAGCCCGGAGATGTATGCTACATTAGCTTGCATGTGCAGCCTGTAGCAAGCAGCTTCTGACAGCCATTACGCCAGCGCCCCCAGCGGACGGGTGCCTAGATAGGGATACGTCGTTGCCAGATGCGCCTTCCACACGCGTTTACCAACACTGGCCAGCAGCTGATCGAGCGGTCAGCTGACATGACCGGCTTGTTGTTGTGGTCGCCGCCACATTTGGTCGCCAGAGAGTTGTTAAGAAAAAGACAAAGACAAAGAGACGCGAAAGAGAAAGTTCCCGCGGAAAGTGCTCTCACCTCTGACCCATGCCGGGTTTTGGGGCGGCACTGACTACGGGCTCAATCGGTCACCCGGAGTCGGGCCTCCACGGGTAAGTCGTCTGCGGCGCCGCGTGCATCTGCGGGATGCTCTTTTTGGACCGTCTCGCGCTGCCACGACGCGATATTTCTTGCACTTTTTGGGGAGCACCTACGAAGTGCAACCGCTCTTTCTGCCACCTCGGTTTGTGCACCGAGTCGATATAGATGTCTGTTGTCCGTCTGTCTGTCTGTATGAACGCTGAGATCTCGGAAACTACAAAAGCTAGAAAGTTGGGGTTCCCCACACCGTATTTCTGGGCTTCCTACGCAGCGCAAGTTATTCTGAGCCGAGCGCCACGCCCCCTCATACGCCCACAATCGCCCATAAATGCTCACAAACGATTTTAAAATGTGCCTGGCGCTCATATTTTTAAAGATTTCGGAGAAGCATTAATGCAATTTTGTTGTGTTTAGTTATACCTATCGAAATGTAGAATGTTAACAAGATGTTATGAACTATTCCACATGAATGCAACCCAATATTTGGGCTGGGTGTTAGTGTGTTGGTTCCCCGTGCTGTAAGACTTACAAGTTAAATTGGCACAGAAAATGTTTATTTCTACAAAAAGTCAACAGTACTTTTTGAGCGGTTTATACATGTGTCTGGCGCCCCGTATTTTTTTAAAGATTTCGGAGATGCATTAATGCAATTTTGTTGTGTTTAGTTATACCTATCGAAATTTAGAAGAAATTTTTAAAATCGGACCGCAATTGATTTAAAAGTTATGCCCGATCAAAGTTTTATATCTCCGTCTCCCTCGCACTCCCTCTTGTTTTATCTGAAAAGAAACACCTGAAAGCAAACACCCACCCCAATAGCAAAAAAACACTCAAAAGAAATAGCTGAGAACAACCACCCATCCCCTAAACAAAAGAAGATACAAATTTAAATTTAAAATATATTTTTTATTTTTATAGGAGACTTCTAAGAATGAGTTAAGCAATAATTTATTGGTACCGGTTGCTCTTTCATTTTTCGTTGCCAAAATGGAGCGCTCAGATAGCCAATCCTAACATTTCATGATGTGTTAGAAAAACAAAGAACCCTTTTTTGGCTTGTGCCTAGCACATAGGCGTACTTAAAATTTTGGGAGGGGGTCAAATATTTTAAAGATTAAAACGATTAAAGAATAACTTTAAAGTTCCTGGTTTTAAAATGATCAAAATGTGTACTAAAGAGAGTTTTTCAATCCAAAATTGAAATCATAATTGTGAATTTAAACCCTACCCTTTTCCACACCACGGTCAATATTGTGCTTGTTTCTCTCTCTTTAGGCAAACTTTTTCAGAGAGTTCATTGTACGCTTGATCGTCCCCATTTTTATACCCGTTACTCATAGAGTAAAAGGGTATATTGTATTCGTGCAAAAGTATGTAACAGCTAGAAGGAAGCATTTCCGACCCTATAAAGTATATATATTCTTGATCAGGATCACTAGCCGAGTCGATATAGCCATGTCCGTCTGTCCGGTCTTTCCGTCTGTCCGTCTGTCTGTCTGTCTGTCTGTCTGTCTGTCTGTCTGAGACGCTGAGATCTCGGAGACTACAAAAGCTAGAAAGTTGGGATTTCTCACACATATTCTTGGGCTTCTCACGCAACCCAAGTTTGTTTCAGCCGATGGCCACGCCCCCGCTAACGCCCACAATCGCCTTAAACGATTTTATGTGAGTTTGTTTCTGTGTCTGGCGCCCACACTGTAGAAGAAATTTTTCAAATCGGACCATTCGTTAAAAAGTTGTGCTCGATCAAAGTTTTATATATCCATCTCCCTCGGACTTCCTTTAGCTGAGTAACGGGTATCTGATAGTCGGGGCACCCGACTATAGCGTTCTCTTTTGTTAAAATTGCTACTGTCCTAACGCTCATTATCATTATATCCTTCTCACTCCCAAAAAACGAATTGTGGCAAAGAAGAGCAGGTGTATTTTTTAGTTTAGCCCTCTTCTAACTTGCGATCTCATCCTTGTTGAATCAATTAAAATTAAAAACATATAATAAAGTAGATATACCCGAAGCGACTTCGTTCGTTAAAAATTAGTTTGGAGTACGGTTGTCAGGACTTTCTTATTTCCAGAAAAATTGGCGCGTTTTTATACCCTTGCAGAGGGTAGTATGATTTCAGTCAGAAGTTTGCAACGCAGTGAAGGAACGTGTCCGACCCCATAAAGTATATATATTCTTGATCAGCATGACAAGGCGAGTCGATCTGGCCATGTCCGTCTGTCTGTCCGTCCGTCCGTCCGTCTGTCTGTCCGTCTATTTCTACGCAAACTTTTCTCTTACTTTTAAAGCCGGAACCGACCGGATCGGACAACTATATCTTATAGCTCCCATAGGAAGGATCGAAAAAAAAGTAAACAAATTCTAGCTTTGGTGTTTTTTGAAATATTACCTTCTACTTTTGGAAATACTATTTTTTAAATATTTGTTTGAATTTCGAAATTTTTTTAAAAATTCGGATGACTATATCATATAGCTGCCACAGGAACGGTCGGAAAATTAAACGGAAATTAATAGGAAAAAAATTATATCTTTGTTGACTTTTATTTCATTCTCTTCTTCTCTTCTTTTCTTTAACATTTCCAATTTTCACATAATTTATAAAAATTCGGACGGCTATATAGCTGTCATAGGAAGGATCAAAAAATGAATACCAAAGTTATACGAAAGCAGCTAACATGTAACATATACGAAAATTAATTTAAATTTAATGTTTTTGTAAATAAATAGGAATGATCTGCAAGGGTATATAAGCTTCGGCTGGACGAAGCTAGCTTACTTTCTTGTTTGGCTTGTGCTTAGCACATAGGCGTACTTAAAATTTCTGGAGGGGGTCATATAATTTATAGTATAGGTCGTAAAATGGGGGATATACGATTAAAGAAAAACTTCAAAGTTCCTGGTTTTAACATGAACTCAAAAAAATGATCAAAATTTGTACTAAAGAGAGTTTTTTTAATCCAAAATTGAAATTATAATTGTGAATTTAAACCCTACCCCTTGCCACACCACGGTCAATCTTGTGCTTGTTTCTCTCTCTTTAGGCAAGCTCTCTCAGAGAGTTCATTATGCTCTTGATCGTCTCCATTTTTTACACTTGCTACTATCCTAACGCTCTTAAAATTATATCCTTGTCACTCCCAAAAAACGAATTTTGGCAAAGAAGAGGAAGTGTATTCTAACTTGCGATCTAACATTTCATGATGTGTTAGAAAAACAAAGAACCCTTTTTTGGCTTGTGCCTAGCACATAGGCGTACTTAAAATTTTGGGAGGGGGGTCAAATATTTTAAAGATTAAAACGATTAAAGAATAACTTTAAAGTTCCTGGTTCCTATATCTTATAGCTCCCATAGGAAAAATCGAGAAAAAAAAGTAAACAAATTCTAGCTTTGGTGTTTTTTGAAATATTACCTTCTACTTTTGGAAATACTATTTTTTAAATATTTCTGAATTTCGAAATTTTTTTAAAAATTCGGATGACTATATCATATAGCTGCCACAGGAACGGTCGGAAAATTAAACGGAAATTAATAGGAAAAAAATTATATCTTTGTTGACTTTTATTTCATTCTCTTCTTCTCTTCTTTTCTTTAACATTTCCAAATTTCGCATTAAATTTATAAAAATTCGGACGGCTATATAGCTGTCATAGGAAGGATCAAAAAATGAATACCAAAGTTATACGAAAGCAGCTAACATGTAACATATACGAAAATTAATTTAAATTTAATGTTTTTGTAAATAAATAGGAATGATCTGCAAGGGTATATAAGCTTCAGGCTGGACGAAGCTACACTTATTTATTGTTTGGCTTGTGCTTAGCACATAGGCGTACTTAAAATTTCTGGAGGGGGTCATATAATTTATAGTATAGGTCGTAAAATGGGGGATATACGATTAAAGAAAAACTTCAAAGTTCCTGGTTTTAACATGAACTCAAAAAAATGATCAAAATTTGTACTAAAAAAAACTACTTTTAATCCAAAATTGAAATTATAATTGTGAATTTAAACCCTACCCCTTGCCACACCACGGTCAATCTTGTGCTTGTTTCTCTCTCTTTAGGCAAGCTCTCTCAGAGAGTTCATTATGCTCTTGATCGTCTCCATTTTTTACACTTGCTACTATCCTAACGCTCTTAATTTTCTACTGTTCTCACTCCCAAAAAACGAATTTTGGCAAAGAAGAGGAAGTGTATTCTAACTTGCGATCTCATCCTTGTCGAATCAATAAAAATTAAAACAAGAGAGAATGCTATAGTCGGGTGCCCCGACTATCAATACTAGTTTATTCAGCTAAAGGAAGTGCGAGGGAGATGGATATATAAAACTTGGATCGGGCATATCTTTTTAACGATTGGTCCGATTTCAAATATTTCTTCTACATTTTGATAGGTATTGATAAAAACAATAAAACTGCTTACTTACTTTTCCCAAATCTTTAAAGGTGTGCGCGCCAGACACAGACACACACACACATAAAATCGTTTAAGGCGATTGTGGCCGTTAGCGGGGGCGTGGCGCTCGTCTGAAACAAACTTGCGTTGCGTGGGAAGCCCAAGAATATGTGTGAGTAATCCCAAATTTCTAGCTTTTTTTGTAGTCTCCGAGATCTCAGCGTCTCAGACAGACAGACAGACAGACAGACAGACAGACAGACAGACAGACAGACAGACAGACAGACAGACAGACAGACAGACAGACAGACAGACAGACAGACAGACGGACAGACAGACATGGCTATATCGACTCGGCTAGTGATCCTGATCAAGAATATATATACTTTATGGGTCGGAAACGCTTCCTTCTCACTGTTACATACTTTTTCACGAATACAATATACCCTTTTACTCTGCGAGTACCGTAAACATATGATAAAGGAATGTAATTTATGTGAAAATGCGAATTTTTGAACTTTCTTTCAGTTACAATGTTATCAATGCATTTTTATTGAGCGCACAAATATACTTGTTTGTAAATTGGAATTTGTTTTTTCAAATTTTTAGTTTTGAATGAGATGACAACTTTTGTACAAACACGCAAAGATAGGCATCCCATTCAAAAGTAGCGAAGTAACTTATATTTTCAGGTTTCGCATATGATCGATAATTATTAGTTTTAAACATTACAAATAAATTAGAAAAATTTAGCATTGGCTGAAAGGAAGGTAATCATTTTATTTTTATTTAAATACATCATCTATGTACTTTCAAATAGAAACCACACACACACACAATACAAATCAAACAAGAGAGAACGCTATAGTCGGGTTCCCCGATTATCAGATACCCGTTACTCAGCTAAGGGAGTGCGAGGGAGATGGATATATAAAACTTTGATCGGGCATAACTTTTTAACGAATGGTCCGATTTGAAAAATTTGTGTGGGCGCCAGACACCTTCCAATAAATGCTTTAGGGCGATTGAGGGCGTTAGAGGGGGCGTGGCACCTTTTTGAAATAAACTTGCGCTGCATGGAACTCCAAGAATATGCATGCAAAATGACAATCCTTTTAGCTTTTATAGTTTCCGAGATCTCAGCGTTCATACGGACGTACAGACAGCGGACAGACGGACAGACGGACAGACAGACATGGCTATATCGACTCGGCTAGTGACCCTGATCACGGATATATATATACAAAATAGGGTCGTTAACGCTTCCTTTTCCCTATTACATACTTTTGCACGAATACAACATACCCTTTTACTCTACGAGTAATGCGTATAAAAATAAAAATCACCATTTAATTATTATTTGTAAGCGAAAAATAATATCGCTCAGAAATAATGATTATTATGTGAGCGATATTATTTCGCTTAAAAATATCACTCAAAGTGTGATTGCAGCCGTTCTGTACGGAATTTTACAAAGTTTTAAATTTGTGCTTGTAGGTAGAACCACGGAGCACACATCGAGTTAATACGATTTCGTTCGTTTAAAATTAGTTTGGAGTACGGTTGTAGGACTTTCTTATTTCCAGAAAAATTGGCGCGTTTTTATACCCTTGCAGAGGGTAGTATGATTTCAGTCAGAAGTTTGCAACGCAGTGAAGGAAACGTGTCCGACCCCATAAAGTATATATATTCTTGATCAGCATGACAAGGCGAGTCGATCTGGCCATGTCCGTCTGTCTGTCCGTCCGTCTGTCCGTCCGTCCGTCCGTCTGTCTGTCTGTTGATTTCTACGCAAACTTTTCTCTCACTTTTAAAGCCGGAACCGACCGGATCGGACAACTATATCTTATAGGTCCCATAGGAAGGATCGAAAAAAAAGTAAACAAATTCTAGCTTTGGTGTTTTTTGAAATATTACCTTCTACTTTTGGAAATACTATTTTTTAAATATTTCTGAATTTCGAAATTTTTTTAAAAATTCGGATGACTATATCATTTAGCTGCCACAGGAACGGTCGGAAAAATTAAACGGAAATTAATAGGAAAAAAATTATATCTTTGTTGACTTTTATTTCATTCTCTTCTTCTCTTCTTTTCTTTAACATTTCCAAATTTCGCATTAAATTTATAAAAATTCGGACGGCTATATAGCTGTCATAGGAAGGATCAAAAAATGAATACCAAAGTTATACGAAAGCAGCTAACATGAAACATATACGAAAATTAATTTAAATTTAATGTTTTTGTAAATAAATAGGAATGATCTGCAAGGGTATATAAGCTTCGGCTGGACGAAGCTAGCTTTCTTTCTTGTTTGGCTTGTGCTTAGCACATAGGCGTACTTAAAATTTCTGGAGGGGGTCATATAATTTATAGTATAGGTCGTAAAATGGGGGATATACGATTAAAGAAAAACTTCAAAGTTCCTGGTTTTAACATGAACTCAAAAAAATGATCAAAATTTGTACTAAAGAGAGTTTTTTTAATCCAAAATTGAAATTATAATTGTGAATTTAAACCCTACCCCTTGCCACACCACGGTCAATCTTGTGCTTGTTTCTCTCTCTTTAGGCAAGCTCTCTCAGAGAGTTCATTATGCTCTTGATCGTCTCCATTTTTTACACTTGCTACTATCCTAACGCTCTTAAAATTATATCCTTCTCACTCCCAAAAAACGACAGACAGACAGACAGACAGACAGACAGACAGACAGACAGACAGACAGACAGACAGACAGACAAGGAAGGATCAAAAAATGAATACCAAAGTTATACGAAAGCAGCTAACATGTAACATATACGAAAATTAATTTAAATTTAATGTTTTTGTAAATAAATAGGAATGATCTGCAAGGGTATATAAGCTTCGGCTGGCCGAAGCTAGCTTCCTTTCTTGTTTGGCTTGTGCTTAGCACATAGGCGTACTTAAAATTTCTGGAGGGGGTCATATAATTTATAGTATAGGTCGTAAAATGGGGGATATACGATTAAAGAAAAACTTTAAAGTTCCTGGTTTTAACATGAACTCAAAAAAATGATCAAAATTTGTACTAAAGAGAGTTTTTTTAATCCAAAATTGAAATTATAATTGTGAATTTAAACCCTACCCCTTGCCACACCACGGTCAATCTTGTGCTTGTTTCTCTCTCTTTAGGCAAGCTCTCTCAGAGAGTTCATAATGCTCTTGATCGTCTCCATTTTTTACACTTGCTACTATCCTAACGCTCTTAAAATTATATCCTTCTCACTCCCAAAAAACGAATTTTGGCAAAGAAGAGGAGGTGTATTCTAACTTGCGATCTCATCCTTGTCGAATCAATAAAAATTAAAACAAGAGAGAATGCTATAGTCGGGTGCCCCGACTATCAGATACTCGTTACTCAGCTAAAGGAAGTGCGAGGGAGATGGATATATAAAACTTGGATCGGGCATATCTTTTTAACGATTGGTCCGATTTAAAATATTTCTTCTACATTTTGATAGGTATTGATAAAAACAATAAAACTGCTTACTTACTTTTCCCAAATCTTTAAAGGTGTGCGCGCCAGACACAGACACACACACACATAAAATCGTTTAAGGCGATTGTGGCCGTTAGCAGGGGCGTGGCGCTCGTCTGAAACAAACTTGCGTTGCGTGGGAAGCCCAAGAATATGTGTGAGTAATCCCAACTTTCTAGCTTTTGTAGTCTCCGAGATCTCAGCGTCTCAGACAGACAGACAGACAGACAGACAGACAGACAGACAGACAGACAGACAGACAGACAGACAGACAGACAGACAGACAGACAGACAGACAGACAGACAGACAGACAGACAGACAGACAGACAGACAGACAGACAGACAGACAGACAGACAGACAGACAGACAGACAGACAGACAGACAGACAGACAGACAGACAGACAGACAGACAGACAGACAGACAGACAGACAGACAGACAGACAGACAGACAGACAGACAGACAGACAGACAGACAGACAGACAGACAGACAGACAGACAGACAGACAGACAGACAGACAGACAGACAGACAGACAGACAGACAGACAGACAGACAGACAGACAGACAGACAGACAGACAGACAGACAGACAGACAGACAGACAGACAGACAGACAGACAGACAGACAGACAGACAGACAGACAGACAGACAGACAGACAGACAGACAGACAGACAGACAGACAGACAGACAGACAGACAGACAGACAGACAGACAGACAGACAGACAGACAGACAGACAGACAGACAGACAGACAGACAGACAGACAGACAGACAGACAGACAGACAGACAGACAGACAGACAGACAGACAGACAGACAGACAGACAGACAGACAGACAGACAGACAGACAGACAGACAGACAGACAGACAGACAGACAGACAGACAGACAGACAGACAGACAGACAGACAGACAGACAGACAGACAGACAGACAGACAGACAGACAGACAGACAGACAGACAGACAGACAGACAGACAGACAGACAGACAGACAGACAGACAGACAGACAGACAGACAGACAGACAGACAGACAGACAGACAGACAGACAGACAGACAGACAGACAGACAGACAGACAGACAGACAGACAGACAGACAGACAGACAGACAGACAGACAGACAGACAGACAGACAGACAGACAGACAGACAGACAGACAGACAGACAGACAGACAGACAGACAGACAGACAGACAGACAGACAGACAGACAGACAGACAGACAGACAGACAGACAGACAGACAGACAGACAGACAGACAGACAGACAGACAGACAGACAGACAGACAGACAGACAGACAGACAGACAGACAGACAGACAGACAGACAGACAGACAGACATGGCTATATCGACTCGGCTAGTGATCCTGATCAAGAATATATATACTTTATAGGGTCGGAAACGCTTCCTTCTCACTGTTACATACTTTTGCACGAATACAATATACCCTTTTACTCTGCGAGTAACGTAAACATATGATAAAGGAATGTAATTTATGTGAAAATGCGAATTTTTGAACTTTCTTTCAGTTACAATGTTATCAATGCATTTTTATTGAGCGCACAAATATACTTGTTTGTAAATTGGAATTTGTTTTTTCAAATTTTTAGTTTTGAATGAGATGACAACTTTTGTACAAACACGCAAAGATAGGCATCCCATTCAAAAGTAGCGAAGTAACTTATATTTTCAGGTTTCGCATATGATCGATAATTATTAGTTTTAAACATTACAAATAAATTAGAAAAATTTAGCATTGGCTGAAAGGAAGGTAATCATTTTATTTTTATTTAAATACATCATCTATGTACTTTCAAATAGAAAACACACACACACAATACAAATCAAACAAGAGAGAACGCTATAGTCGGGTTCCCCGATTATCAGATACCCGTTACTCAGCTAAGGGAGTGCGAGGGAGATGGATATATAAAACTTTGATCGGGCATAACTTTTTAACGAATGGTCCGATTTGAAAAATTTGTGTGGGCGCCAGACACCTTCCAATAAATGCTTTAGGGCGATTGAGGGCGTTAGAGGGGGCGTGGCACCTTTTTGAAATAAACTTGCGCTGCATGGAACTCCAAGAATATGCATGCAAAATGACAATCCTTTAGCTTTTATAGTTTCCGAGATCTCAGCGTTCATACGGACGGACAGACAGACGGACAGACGGACAGACAGACATGGCTATATCGACTCGGCTAGTGACCCTGATCACGGATATATATATACAAAATAGGGTCGTTAACGCTTCCTTTTCCCTATTACATACTTTTGCACGAATACAACATACCCTTTTACTCTACGAGTAATGCGTATAAAAATAAAAATCACCATTTAATTATTATTTGTAAGCGAAAAATAATATCGCTCAGAAATAATGATTATTATGTGAGCGATATTATTTCGCTTAAAAATATCACTCAAAGTGTGATTGCAGCCGTTCTGTACGGAATTTTACAAAGTTTTAAATTTGTGCTTGTAGGTAGAACCACGGAGCACACATCGAGTTAATACGATTTCGTTCGTTTAAAATTAGTTTGGAGTACGGTTGTCAGGACTTTCTTATTTCCAGAAAAATTGGCGCGTTTTTATACCCTTGCAGAGGGTAGTATGATTTCAGTCAGAAGTTTGCAACGCAGTGAAGGAAACGTGTCCGACCCCATAAAGTATATATATTCTTGATCAGCATGACAAGGCGAGTCGATCTGGCCATGTCCGTCTGTCTGTCCGTCCGTCTGTCCGTCCGTCCGTCCGTCTGTCTGTCTGTCTATTTCTACGCAAACTTTTCTCTCACTTTTAAAGCCGGAACCGACCGGATCGGACAACTATATCTTATAGGTCCCATAGGAAGGATCGAAAAAAAAGTAAACAAATTCTAGCTTTGGTGTTTTTTGAAATATTACCTTCTACTTTTGGAAATACTATTTTTTAAATATTTCTGAATTTCGAAATTTTTTTAAAAATTCGGATGACTATATCATTTAGCTGCCACAGGAACGGTCGGAAAATTAAACGGAAATTAATAGGAAAAAAATTATATCTTTGTTGACTTTTATTTCATTCTCTTCTTCTCTTCTTTTCTTTAACATTTCCAAATTTCGCATTAAATTTATAAAAATTCGGACGGCTATATAGCTGTCATAGGAAGGATCAAAAAATGAATACCAAAGTTATACGAAAGCAGCTAACATGTAACATATACGAAAATTAATTTAAATTTAATGTTTTTGTAAATAAATAGGAATGATCTGCAAGGGTATATAAGCTTCGGCTGGCCGAAGCTAGCTTCCTTTCTTGTTTGGCTTGTGCTTAGCACATAGGCGTACTTAAAATTTCTGGAGGGGGTCATATAATTTATAGTATAGGTCGTAAAATGGGGGATATACGATTAAAGAAAAACTTCAAAGTTCCTGGTTTTAACATGAACTCAAAAAAATGATCAAAATTTGTACTAAAGAGAGTTTTTTTAATCCAAAATTGAAATTATAATTGTGAATTTAAACCCTACCCCTTGCCACACCACGGTCAATCTTGTGCTTGTTTCTCTCTCTTTAGGCAAGCTCTCTCAGAGAGTTCATAATGCTCTTGATCGTCTCCATTTTTTACACTTGCTACTATCCTAACGCTCTTAAAATTATATCCTTCTCACTCCCAAAAAACGAATTTTGGCAAAGAAGAGGAAGTGTATTCTATATAAAATAATACGATACAATCAATCCTTGTCGAGATCAAATAAAAATTAAAACAAGAGAGAATGCTATAGTCGGGTGCCCCGACTATCAGATACTCGTTACTCAGCTAAAGGAAGTGCGAGGGAGATGGATATATAAAACTTGGATCGGCCATATCTTTTTAACGATTGGTCCGATTTAAAATATTTCTTCTACATTTTGATAGGTATTGATAAAAACAATAAAACTGCTTACTTACTTTTCCCAAATCTTTAAAGGTGTGCGCGCCAGACACAGACACACACACACATAAAATCGTTTAAGGCGATTGTGGCCGTTAGCAGGGGCGTGGCGCTCGTCTGAAACAAACTTGCGTTGCGTGGGAAGCCCAAGAATATGTGTGAGTAATCCCAACTTTCTAGCTTTTGTAGTCTCCGAGATCTCAGCGACTCAGACAGACAGACAGACAGACAGACAGACAGACAGACAGACAGACAGACAGACAGACAGACAGACAGACAGACAGACAGACAGACAGACAGACAGACAGACAGACAGACAGACAGACAGACAGACAGACAGACAGACAGACAGACAGACAGACAGACAGACAGACAGACAGACAGACAGACAGACAGACAGACAGACAGACAGACAGACAGACAGACAGACAGACAGACAGACAGACAGACAGACAGACAGACAGACAGACAGACAGACAGACAGACAGACAGACAGACAGACAGACAGACAGACAGACAGACAGACAGACAGACAGACAGACAGACAGACAGACAGACAGACAGACAGACAGACAGACAGACAGACAGACAGACAGACAGACAGACAGACAGACAGACAGACAGACAGACAGACAGACAGACAGACAGACAGACAGACAGACAGACAGACAGACAGACAGACAGACAGACAGACAGACAGACAGACAGACAGACAGACAGACAGACAGACAGACAGACAGACAGACAGACAGACAGACAGACAGACAGACAGACAGACAGACAGACAGACAGACAGACAGACAGACAGACAGACAGACAGACAGACAGACAGACAGACAGACAGACAGACAGACAGACAGACAGACAGACAGACAGACAGACAGACAGACAGACAGACAGACAGACAGACAGACAGACAGACAGACAGACAGACAGACAGACAGACAGACAGACAGACAGACAGACAGACAGACAGACAGACAGACAGACAGACAGACAGACAGACAGACAGACAGACAGACAGACAGACAGACAGACAGACAGACAGACAGACAGACAGACAGACAGACAGACAGACAGACAGACAGACAGACAGACAGACAGACAGACAGACAGACAGACAGACAGACAGACAGACAGACAGACAGACAGACAGACAGACAGACAGACGGACATGGCTATATCAGACTCGGCTAGTGATCCTGATCAAGAATATATATACTTTATAGGGTCGGAAACGCTTCCTTCTCACTGTTACATACTTTTGCTCGAATACAATATACCCTTTTACTCTGCGAGTAACGTAAACATATGATAAAGGAATGTAATTTATGTGAAAATGCGAATTTTTGAACTTTCTTTCAGTTACAATGTTATCAATGCATTTTTATTGAGCGCACAAATATACTTGTTTGTAAATTGGAATTTGTTTTTTCAAATTTTTAGTTTTGAATGAGATGACAACTTTTGTACAAACACGCAAAGATAGGCATCCCATTCAAAAGTAGCGAAGTAACTTATATTTTCAGGTTTCGCATATGATCGATAATTATTAGTTTTAAACATTACAAATAAATTAGAAAAATTTAGCATTGGCTGAAAGGAAGGTAATCATTTTATTTTTATTTAAATACATCATCTATGTACTTTCAAATAGAAAACACACACACACAATACAAATCAAACAAGAGAGAACGCTATAGTCGGGTTCCCCGATTATCAGATACCCGTTACTCAGCTAAGGGAGTGCGAGGGAGATGGATATATAAAACTTTGATCGGGCATAACTTTTTAACGAATGGTCCGATTTGAAAAATTTGTGTGGGCGCCAGACACCTTCCAATAAATGCTTTAGGGCGATTGAGGGCGTTAGAGGGGGCGTGGCACCTTTTTGAAATAAACTTGCGCTGCATGGAACTCCAAGAATATGCATGCAAAATGACAATCCTTTAGCTTTTATAGTTTCCGAGATCTCAGCGTTCATACGGACGGACAGACAGACGGACAGACGGACAGACAGACATGGCTATATCGACTCGGCTAGTGACCCTGATCACGGATATATATATACAAAATAGGGTCGTTAACGCTTCCTTTTCCCTATTACATACTTTTGCACGAATACAACATACCCTTTTACTCTACGAGTAATGCGTATAAAAATAAAAATCACCATTTAATTATTATTTGTAAGCGAAAAATAATATCGCTCAGAAATAATGATTATTATGTGAGCGATATTATTTCGCTTAAAAATATCACTCAAAGTGTGATTGCAGCCGTTCTGTACGGAATTTTACAAAGTTTTAAATTTGTGCTTGTAGGTAGAACCACGGAGCACACATCGAGTTAATACGATTTCGTTCGTTTAAAATTAGTTTGGAGTACGGTTGTCAGGACTTTCTTATTTCCAGAAAAATTGGCGCGTTTTTATACCCTTGCAGAGGGTAGTATGATTTCAGTCAGAAGTTTGCAACGCAGTGAAGGAAACGTGTCCGACCCCATAAAGTATATATATTCTTGATCAGCATGACAAGGCGAGTCGATCTGGCCATGTCCGTCTGTCTGTCCGTCCGTCTGTCCGTCCGTCCGTCCGTCTGTCTGTCTGTCTATTTCTACGCAAACTTTTCTCTCACTTTTAAAGCCGGAACCGACCGGATCGGACAACTATATCTTATAGGTCCCATAGGAAGGATCGAAAAAAAAGTAAACAAATTCTAGCTTTGGTGTTTTTTGAAATATTACCTTCTACTTTTGGAAATACTATTTTTTAAATATTTCTGAATTTCGAAATTTTTTTAAAAATTCGGATGACTATATCATTTAGCTGCCACAGGAACGGTCGGAAAATTAAACGGAAATTAATAGGAAAAAAATTATATCTTTGTTGACTTTTATTTCATTCTCTTCTTCTCTTCTTTTCTTTAACATTTCCAAATTTCGCATTAAATTTATAAAAATTCGGACGGCTATATAGCTGTCATAGGAAGGATCAAAAAATGAATACCAAAGTTATACGAAAGCAGCTAACATGTAACATATACGAAAATTAATTTAAATTTAATGTTTTTGTAAATAAATAGGAATGATCTGCAAGGGTATATAAGCTTCGGCTGGCCGAAGCTAGCTTCCTTTCTTGTTTGGCTTGTGCTTAGCACATAGGCGTACTTAAAATTTCTGGAGGGGGTCATATAATTTATAGTATAGGTCGTAAAATGGGGGATATACGATTAAAGAAAAACTTCAAAGTTCCTGGTTTTAACATGAACTCAAAAAAATGATCAAAATTTGTACTAAAGAGAGTTTTTTTAATCCAAAATTGAAATTATAATTGTGAATTTAAACCCTACCCCTTGCCACACCACGGTCAATCTTGTGCTTGTTTCTCTCTCTTTAGGCAAGCTCTCTCAGAGAGTTCATAATGCTCTTGATCGTCTCCATTTTTTACACTTGCTACTATCCTAACGCTCTTAAAATTATATCCTTCTCACTCCCAAAAAACGAATTTTGGCAAAGAAGAGGAAGTGTATTCTAACTATACAATAATAAATAAAATAAAGTCAAGAGAGATAAAATAAAAATTAAAACAAGAGAGAATGCTATAGTCGGGTGCCCCGACTATCAGATACTCGTTACTCAGCTAAAGGAAGTGCGAGGGAGATGGATATATAAAACTTGGATCGGCCATATCTTTTTAACGATTGGTCCGATTTAAAATATTTCTTCTACATTTTGATAGGTATTGATAAAAACAATAAAACTGCTTACTTACTTTTCCCAAATCTTTAAAGGTGTGCGCGCCAGACACAGACACACACACACATAAAATCGTTTAAGGCGATTGTGGCCGTTAGCAGGGGCGTGGCGCTCGTCTGAAACAAACTTGCGTTGCGTGGGAAGCCCAAGAATATGTGTGAGTAATCCCAACTTTCTAGCTTTTGTAGTCTCCGAGATCTCAGCGACTCAGACAGACAGACAGACAGACAGACAGACAGACAGACAGACAGACAGACAGACAGACAGACAGACAGACAGACAGACAGACAGACAGACAGACAGACAGACAGACAGACAGACAGACAGACAGACAGACAGACAGACAGACAGACAGACAGACAGACAGACAGACAGACAGACAGACAGACAGACAGACAGACAGACAGACAGACAGACAGACAGACAGACAGACAGACAGACAGACAGACAGACAGACAGACAGACAGACAGACAGACAGACAGACAGACAGACAGACAGACAGACAGACAGACAGACAGACAGACAGACAGACAGACAGACAGACAGACAGACAGACAGACAGACAGACAGACAGACAGACAGACAGACAGACAGACAGACAGACAGACAGACAGACAGACAGACAGACAGACAGACAGACAGACAGACAGACAGACAGACAGACAGACAGACAGACAGACAGACAGACAGACAGACAGACAGACAGACAGACAGACAGACAGACAGACAGACAGACAGACAGACAGACAGACAGACAGACAGACAGACAGACAGACAGACAGACAGACAGACAGACAGACAGACAGACAGACAGACAGACAGACAGACAGACAGACAGACAGACAGACAGACAGACAGACAGACAGACAGACAGACAGACAGACAGACAGACAGACAGACAGACAGACAGACAGACAGACAGACAGACAGACAGACAGACAGACAGACAGACAGACAGACAGACAGACAGACAGACAGACAGACAGACAGACAGACAGACAGACAGACAGACAGACAGACAGACAGACAGACAGACAGACAGACAGACAGACAGACAGACAGACAGACAGACAGACAGACAGACAGACAGACAGACAGACAGACAGACAGACAGACAGACAGACAGACAGACAGACAGACAGACAGACAGACAGACAGACAGACAGACAGACAGACAGACAGACAGACAGACAGACAGACAGACAGACAGACAGACAGACAGACAGACAGACAGACAGACAGACAGACAGACAGACAGACAGACAGACAGACAGACAGACAGACAGACAGACAGACAGACAGACAGACAGACAGACAGACAGACAGACAGACAGACAGACAGACAGACAGACAGACAGACAGACAGACAGACAGACAGACAGACAGACAGACAGACAGACAGACAGACAGACAGACAGACATGGCTATATCGATCTCGGCTAGTGATCCTGATCAAGAATATATAGACTTCATAGGGTCGGAAACGCTTCCTTCTCACTGTTACATACTTTTGCACGAATACAATATACCCTTTTACTCTGCGAGTACCGTAAACATATGATAAAGGAATGTAATTTATGTGAAAATGCGAATTTTTGAACTTTCTTTCAGTTACAATGTTATCAATGCATTTTTATTGAGCGCACAAATATACTTGTTTGTAAATTGGAATTTGTTTTTTCAAATTTTTAGTTTTGAATGAGATGACAACTTTTGTACAAACACGCAAAGATAGGCATCCCATTCAAAAGTAGCGAAGTAACTTATATTTTCAGGTTTCGCATATGATCGATAATTATTAGTTTTAAACATTACAAATAAATTAGAAAAATTTAGCATTGGCTGAAAGGAAGGTAATCATTTTATTTTTATTTAAATACATCATCTATGTACTTTCAAATAGAAAACACACACACACAATACAAATCAAACAAGAGAGAACGCTATAGTCGGGTTCCCCGATTATCAGATACCCGTTACTCAGCTAAGGGAGTGCGAGGGAGATGGATATATAAAACTTTGATCGGGCATAACTTTTTAACGAATGGTCCGATTTGAAAAATTTGTGTGGGCGCCAGACACCTTCCAATAAATGCTTTAGGGCGATTGAGGGCGTTAGAGGGGGCGTGGCACCTTTTTGAAATAAACTTGCGCTGCATGGAACTCCAAGAATATGCATGCAAAATGACAATCCTTTAGCTTTTATAGTTTCCGAGATCTCAGCGTTCATACGGACGGACAGACAGACGGACAGACGGACAGACAGACATGGCTATATCGACTCGGCTAGTGACCCTGATCACGGATATATATATACAAAATAGGGTCGTTAACGCTTCCTTCTCCCTATTACATACTTTTGCACGAATACAACATACCCTTTTACTCTACGAGTAACGCGTATAAAAATAAAAATCACCATTTAATTATTATTTGTAAGCGAAAAATAATATCGCTCAGAAATAATGATTATTATGTGAGCGATATTATTTCGCTTAAAAATATCACTCAAAGTGTGATTGCAGCCGTTCTGTACGGAATTTTACAAAGT
>JAWNOE010000094.1:0-40000 GCA_035046095.1 Drosophila pseudotakahashii
TGTTTGTGAGATCTGAAGTTGCCACGAGATATTTCAGTTAGTTGTTTTAAATATAAATGAACACAAAATATATCCGATGACCAACAGGCCAATATTGTTCTTTATTATTTGAGTTTTAGATTGAGAGTGATGGCTTACAATAAGTATTTGGCGGCTGCGCTGTCGGCTTACGCCGGCAGCGGTCAGCAGCGGCCACATGTATATAAGAACAATATATATGAATATCTATGCTCACACATAAGGCTAAGAGCGCGAGAGAAGTTGTATACACATGTACTGTATATATGTGCACTCAGGCAGTGGGAATATGCTGACACTTGCATTTCCCATGTTAAGCTCTGAGGCATGATCATATTTCGGCTGGCCACTTGAGTTTGATGGCCGGGACTTTTTATATATTTTAGTACACTGTTGCACAATGTTAGTATTGGTACAGTGGGTATTCGATACACAATACATGCATATTACATCTCCCTCCTTTTGAAAAATAACGTAATATTATGAAGTTATTTTAATAGGAATATAGATATATGTGTATAAAAATTGTAAGTGTAGTAAAATAAAATTATTTTCTAGTCATAAAATGTATGTTTGAAAATATTTATTAAAAAATTAAAAAAATTTTTTTTTTTTATGATAATATATATTTTAGAATTTAAAAATTGTTAAAAATTATTTTGTATAAAAAATATAAAAATTGGAAAATATAGATGAAATATTTTTTTTTTGATTTTTTTTTTTTTATATATTTGTAAAATTTTTCTTTTGAATCAGAAAATGTTGATTTATTATATTATTGTATTTAAAACCTATGATAATTATTTTTATTAATAAAATGATATGGAAATTAGATGAATATAAAATTTTTTTTTTTTTTGTTCCGGTTGATCAGGCCGTTTTTGTTTTTTTTTTTTTTTTTATATATATACGGATGTTAATGTCTATAAATTTTTAACCTGTTTTTATTTACTACTTGGAAGTTCTTTTTTCCTGTATCTATTTTAATGTTATTTCTATCTTCTACATTTATAACTTTGTATGGTCCTAAATATCTATTTTCTAGCTTATGAGCTGTTTCATTTTTTATCATAACTAAATCTCCTATTTCTAATTGTATATCATTAATTTGTTTGTCATATTCAGATTTTCTTTTTACTTTTTCTTTTTCTATTAACTGTTTGGCTCTGTTTTGTGCCATTTGCAATCTGAATTTAAATTCTTTTGCATAATCATCTATATTATAGACTGGTTCGACTACAGTTGATTTGTCAAATTCTTGGAATTGTTTTGGCATTTTTCCATAAACTAGTTCGTAAGGACAGTATTCATGGACTGTCGAAGGTGTAGTATTGAAACAATAGGTAAAATAATTCAACCATATATCCCAATCATTTTTATCAATTGAAATATACGAACGAATGTATTCATTGAATGTTCGATGGCTTCGTTCTATTGTTCCTAAAGTCTGGTGGTCATAAGCTGTGGATTGTATATTACTTATTTTCATATACTTGCATAAGTCTTGTATTAGTTCATTTTTGTATTCAGTACCTTTATCCGTTATGAACGTCTTCATAGGACCGTACTTGAGTACAAAAGATTCAAATATTGCTTTAGCAACTGTTTTTGCGCTTTTATCTGCAACTGGTACAGTAACAAGATATTTGGTGAGGTCACAGATTATAGTGACTGCGTATTCATTGCCATTTTCCGTACGAGGTAATGGTCCAATGGTGTCTATAAGAACAGTGTCAAAAGCTTTGTCAGGGGTTTGTATAATTTTTTGATTTTTAACAGGGTACGCGTAATTCCTGTGTGGCCTCCTTCGATTGGATCGTCATGGTATTTTGACAGGATTGCATTTATAAGATTTGTATCTTTTTTGTCTATTTGGGTCACTTTTGTTAGTAGCGCTTCTTTTAAATCTTTTAATAATTCATTGCCCATATTTTTAAAATTGTTGAGTGATACATATTCGAAAATTTGTTCACTTGGTGACACCTGTAAATTAACAATTTTTTGTAAACTGGCTTCTGAATTAAGCCTTTGAAAAAATTGAGCTAGGTCAAGATTCTCATTAGAATACAAATCATTAATTGAAAATTGTGAAATAATTATTTTTCCTTGTTTAAATAAACATTTGGAATGATTTATTTTTAGTTTCACGAATTTCTTTACATCGTTATTACTAACGACTTCATAGACATTGGGCTCTTTTATATTTTTATTGGGCTCCTTTATCATTTGATAGGGTTCCTTTATATTTGTATGCAATTTTTTGTTTTCATCTGGCCAGATGTTTTCCTGTCTTTTTGATGATCTAGTTTGTACCATCAATATGTTTCTATTTATTTCTTTTAGTTCGTCTATATTTATGCGGGATAATGCATCCGCTACATGATTGTCTTTCCCCTTAAGATATTCTACGGTAAAGTCGTATTCTTCCAAATCGAGTCTCATGCGAGTTAATTTTGAACTTGGGTTAGTCATTGAGAACAAATATGTTAGTGGTCTATGATCTGTTTTAACTGTGAAATGTTTGCCATAAATATATGGACGAAAATGGTTTATTGCCCAGTGAATAGCTGCTAATTCTTGTTCTGTTGTGTTTTTATTACTTTCTCCCTTTGTGAATGATCTTGATGCGTATGCAACTGGTAGTGGTGTTTCATTGTAGTTTTGACTTAAAACCGCTCCGCATGCTTTTTTGCTTGCATCGGTTGTTATACAAAATTCTTTATCAAAATCGGGGTATTGTAATAATGTGGGTTTCATCAGTTGGACTTTCAGATAATCAAATGCCTTTTGACATTCATCTGTCCATTCGAATTTTACATTCTTTTTGCACAGTCTTGTTATATGACGTGAGTAGTCGGAGAAATTTTTAATAAAACGTCTGTAGTAATTACAAAATGCTACGAATCTTCTAGCGCTGTCTGCGTCAGTTGGGACTGGGTATTTTTCTATAACGCTGTATTTTTTACTGTCTGGTAGAATACCTTTGTCAGTGCACTTGTGACCTAGGAAGGTTACTTCATGCCTGAAAAATGAACACTTTTCGGGGTGTAATTTAAGGTTGTGCTTTCTACATAAATCAAAAACGTTTGTAAGGTTTTTAATCATGTGTTTTTCAGAACATCCGATGACAATTAGGTCATCCATGTACAAGAATGCTTGAGAAGGTTCAATGCCTGAAAATGCGATTGTCATCATCCTTTGAAAAGAGTTAGGTGCTATTTTTAAACCGTAAGGTAATCTAGTGAAACGATAAGAGCCATTACTGGTGGAAAAGGACGTTATATTTCTAGAATTTTCTTCGAGTTCTATTTGATGAAATTCTGACATCAGATCTAAACATGAAAAGTATTTAGCTCTACCCAATTGGTCAAGAATATCGTCTATTCTTGGGAGTGGAAATTTATCGGATAAAATTTTTTTATTTATTTGGCGATAGTCGATTACTAAACGCCATATTTTATCATTTGAATCTTGTAGAGATTTCTTTGGTACAATTAATAGTGGTAGTCCTGTCACGGTCGCCATGTGAGATCTGAAGTTGCCACGAGATATTTCAGTTAGTTGTTTTAAATATAAATGAACACAAAATATATCCGATGACCAACAGGCCAATATTGTTCTTTATTATTTGAGTTTTAGATTGAGAGTGATGGCTTACAATAAGTATTTGGCGGCTGCGCTGTCGGCTTACGCCGGCAGCGGTCAGCAGCGGCCACATGTATATAAGAACAATATATATGAATATCTATGCTCACACATAAGGCTAAGAGCGCGAGAGAAGTTGTATACACATGTACTGTATATATGTGCACTCAGGCAGTGGGAATATGCTGACACTTGCATTTCCCATGTTAAGCTCTGAGGCATGATCATATTTCGGCTGGCCACTTGAGTTTGATGGCCGGGACTTTTTATATATTTTAGTACACTGTTGCACAATGTTAGTATTGGTACAGTGGGTATTCGATACACAATACATGCATATTACATGTTCTTTAATTCTTATATAAGTTTGGAGCGGGGTTGTATGACACCCAGTTGAACAACAGATTTCAAAATGGTTAGATCATTGACTCTATCAGTGAATGGAAATAGTTCCGTTATAAACACAGTTTATTTTCCACCAATTGAATTAATCGGGGAATATGAGTGTGCGCTAGTTGAGTTTAACATGTACAACTCAATTCCCAACGTGGATGTAAATAACAATCTCTTTCATATTGGTGATAAAGTTATTATTATTCCAACCGGCTCCTATGAACTCATCGATATTTCTCAATTTATTTATAACAAGTTAAAGGATTATAATCTGGAAAATACTGTGAAAATTGTAAACAATAACAATACACTTCAAGTGGAAATATTTAGCAGTAAAGAAGTTGTATACTTTAATAAGGAGAGGTCAATAGGTCAATTGTTTGGTTTCAACAAAAGAGTGTTAAAGGCAAACCATTATCACTTGTCCGATAATGCTGTCAACATTTTAAAAATTAATTCGATTCGTTTGGAATGTAATATTGTGAGTGGCTCTTACGTTGATAATACACCAAATCACGTATTACATGAGTTTGCAATTTCGGTTCCACCGGGCTATAAAATGACAGTGACACCACACAATCTCATCTATTTACCTATTAACTGCAGAGAAATAAGTACACTCTCATTACATATCGTTGATCAGAACGGAGATTTATTGAATTTGCGTGGTGAAAACGTATCAATTCGCATACATATTCGAGCAATAGAATGATAATTTACAATAAAAGCATCGGTATACTTCGTCAACCGCGCACCAGCAGTTGTAAAGCTAAAGGAACAGGATTAAATCGAAAAGGTCTTACATTAAAAAACAAATTGTTTTTAAAATTACTGGGCTTCAAAATTTAAATCTGATAATAATAATAACAAGCATTTAAAAATGAATGACATTTTAAATGTTCGTGAGAGACCGTTTTCAGATGAAAGTATTTCGAAAAAGGAATATCATACATATTCCTCATATCATCAATCATTTAAAGCAAATGATGAAATACGTATTTGTATTAAAAATCAGGACTTGTATGTACTCCCTCACGAAAGCTATCTTAATTTTCAAGGAGTTGTTAAGAGAGTAGCAGTCGATGGTACAAGCACCACTGATAATATCGACGTTACGTTTCGCAATAATTGTATGGCAAATTTTATTGATGAAATTAGATATGAAATAAATGGATACGAAATTGATAGAACACGGTTTGTTGGTATGAGCAGCACACTTAAAAATTATCTATCGGAAAGTCGTCAGGATAGTCGCAAACTTTTAAATGCTGGATGGAGTGGTGGAAATGATATTATTACAAAATCTAATTTTAATTTCTCGCTACCCTTAAAAAATGTAATGGGGTTTGCTGAGGATTATAGAAAAGTTTAACTGAATTGTAAGCATGAACTTGTACTTTTGCTGACAAAAAATCTGGATGATGTATATGTTAAAAACAAAGCAAACCATACATATGTTTTTTTGGAAATGACTAATATTAGCTGGAAAATCCCTCATGTAACACCCAGTGATGCTGCAAAAATTAAAATGTACGATATAATAAAGAGTGGCGTAAATTTACCGATAGCTTTCCGTAGATGGGATACATACATTAACCCAAAACTGATACAGGGTACTCAACACGTCTGGAATTTGAAAATAGGAAGTAATGATGACTTAAATGTAAACTTTGAAAATGACAAATATGCTCACCTTTATGATATGTATGCAAGGTTTCAAAAGAGTTATTACAACCGCCCAGCAGAACCATTTTTATCACCGACAGAATTTAAAAGTAAACCTATTATTGTAGTCGACCTTTCATATCAAAATGAAACAGTTAAATCGGGACCTATCGACGTGAGAATTTCAATCGATTTGAAACAAGCAAACCATGAAAACATCCAAGCATATTGTCTCCTTATTCACGATCGTTTAGTTGTTCAAAGAATTGTCTAACAACATAACAACCACATAAAATGGAGAAAGATAAAGTTGCAATTGATGTACAAGGATTTTTTCATAACAACGACAAGTTCATTCCAAAGGAAATTGGAGTTGTATTTAGCAAAGAAAATAGGTTTAACAATAATTTCGTTATACAACCTCCATTTGATTTCACTCGTCTTAATAACAAGTCACGAAAAACTGCTCTCTGGCTCACCAAAAACCATCATAAAATTTTTTGGAACGAAGGAATAAACAACTTTAAGCAAACAAGAAAATATATTAAACAAATCACTTCGGGAAAGGAGGTTTTATGCAAGGGAATTGAAAAGAAACGTTTTCTAGAAATCTTTCTCAGATCACCGCACATAAGAGATGTTGAGGAATTGGGTTGCCCACCATTAAACACCGTAAACATAAACCAATTCCCTTTTTGCTCAATACATATTAAAAGCGGTATTTGTGCTCTGAATAATGCACACAATATTTTAAATTTTTGCAATGGAACTATGGTCTAACACTTACACATATACAATGGATAACAGACAAAGTGGATTAATAAACCGAATTAATAATTTCACATCCCAATTTGGTGAGGAAATTTTTAAAGAAGATTTAAAATATCTCATTGATACAAGGAATATGTTCATGGATAAAGGAGAAGACGATCTTAACAAAACGGTATATGGCGATCATTTAACGTTTTGTAATAATGGATTCGGGGAAGATGCATGTGCCTGCTTTTTCTATAAAAATCATCGAGACGGAGCCTTAAAACTAATGTCATCATATTTAGTGTATAAGAAAAGCCTGTTACAAATTTCCAAATAAACATGACCTAAATAAAAATTTACATATTCTTTTGTTTGGGAGGGTGTTTGCTTTCAGCTGTTTCTTTTGAGAATTCTTTTGCTATTGGGGTGGGTGTTTGCTTTCAGCTGTTTCTTTTGAGTATTCGTTTGTTCGGAGTGGGTGTTTGTTTCTCAGTGGCAAGCAAAGGGATCCCCTATTCAAGGGTGCTAATCAAGTTACCAAGTCCACGTGTAAACGTGTCAACAACCCGAGACATTTTCAAGAGGCTATGGTTAATATATTGCTTACCACACCACACTTTCTTCCCGCCTCGTTTCACCCCATTTAATAAATCTATTAACGGACACCCGTCAACTTATCACCCTAATTACTCACTCGTAACGCACCAGTAACTTCTCCCCGCTTAATTAGAATCCCCGATTTCTGGATAGAATTTCTGGATAGGATTTCTGGATACAATTCCTGGATATACGCAATTTATCACCCTAATTAACGATCACCCGTCACACCCCAGTAATTTCTCCCCCCATTAACTAGGAAAACCTAAATATAACGCAATGATCACCCGTCACACCGTGTGAGCACCACACTTTCTTAATCTAAGCAAAGGTCACCCCACCCGTCACACCCCAGTAACTTCTCCCCGCTTAATTAGAATCCCCGATTTCTGGATACAATTCCTGGATATACGCAATTTATCACCCTAATTAACGATCACTCGTCACGCACCCATTAACTTTAATTACCCCCATTTATTACCCTAATTAGCATAATTAATTACCGCCCCCTTCCACCTTTTGTATTCAGCTCCCGCATTTACTAACTACTTTAGAGCCAAACGAAAACTTTTCGAGTCCGGCAGAGGATCTTTATGATTCTAGCCCAGAAATATCAGATGAGGAATTTGACTCATCTCAGTCCGAGGGCGATGAAATCGAAGAAGATGAAAATTATTCCGATAATATTGAAAAGTGGTCAGAAGTGGTTTCCGACGGTGGAGCAGAAACCAAGTCCCGTAGCACTCAACGAATGCAGGACTTTTGGCATGAGATGAGGCAGTTAAAAGGGGACATTCGGGAAATAAACTCCATAGAAGATTGTTCCCAGGATCCGCGACCATTTGTGGCAGTGCAATTGCTTCAGCGTCTCGTGAAAAGGCTTTTGGATTCAGGAGCGGCTGTTAGCTGTTTAGGAGGCAGATTAGCTCAGCAGTTTTTAGAAGAAGAAGAAGATATATTCCAAAGTGAGCACAGCTGACGGAAATAGGCAAGAAATTGTGGGAAAAGTCTGTCTTCCAGTGGTCTACGACCGAATGACTGAAGAAATAGATATATATATTGTCCCTACGTTAAAACAAGATTTGTATTTAGGGATCGATTTTTGGCGCAAGTTTGATTTGTTGCCGAATTTAGCAAATGTGTCTGAAATAGATTTGAAAGCTATAGAGCATGACTTATCGGAGGTAGAGAAAAGGCAGTTATCAAACGTCGTAAATTTGTTTCCGTCGTTTGCCCACGAAAGGCTTGGAAAGTCCAATTTAATAACTCATGCAATAGATATAGGTTCGGCAAAACCTATAAAACAAAGGCATTATCCTGTGTCTCCCGCAATGGAAAATTTAATTTATGCGGAAATAGACCGAATGATTGAGCTAGGAGTAATAGAAGAATCGGATAGTGGGTGGTCTTCACCAGGAAAATTTCGAAAATGTCTGGATAGTAGAAAGGTAAACGCAAGGATGCCTATCCACTTCCACAAGTTAGCGGGATACTTAGCCGGTTGCCTAAGGCCGAATTCATAACCAGTCTCGATTTAAAAGACGCTTATTGGCAGGTTCCCTTGGATGTAGATTCGAGGGATAAGACAGCTTTCACGGTGCCAGGACGACCGCTATACCATTTTAAAGTCATGCCATTTGGGCTATGTAAAGCCACGCAAACCATGTCCAGATTAATGGACAAGGTTATACCCCCTCAGCTGCGTAACGAAGTATTTGTCTATTTGGATAATTTGCTAATTGTCTCGGACACCTTGGAAAGGCATCTCGAGGTTTTCCGTGAGGTAGCGTTTCACATAAAGCGAGCGGGAGTAACGATTAACATCGGAAAAAGTAAGTTTGGTTCCAAAAGGGTGAAATACCTGGGGCTTATAGTGGGAGATGGCGGAATCCGAATGGATCCAGAGAAAATAGCCGCCATTACTTAGTTTCCCGTGCCAAAGACTCTCAGGTCTTTGAGGAGTTTCTTAGGACTATGCGGATGGTATCGGAAGTTTATAGGCAACTTTGCAGTTACAGCTCCGCTCACGGATCTACTCATTCCAAAGCGGAAATTTGTGCTCACTGATCCAGCATTAAAAGCTTTTGCGGACCTGAAGAAAAAGTTAACCGAAGCCCCTATCCTTAAAAGTGCTGATTTCTCAAAAATTAAATAAAAATAAACAATTTTAGGGCCTATGTCGAAGGACACGATTTTACCATAACTACGGACCACGCTTCGCCGAAATGATTAATGTCCCAGACAGATTTAAGCTCGAGGTTGGCCAGATGGGCGTTAAAGCTGCAGAGCTACTCTTTCAAGATTGAACACAGGCGTGGAAAGTTGAATGTAGTCCCGGATGTCCTTTCTAGAGTACATGAGGAAGACATAGACGAGCTGAATTGCTTAGACGAAAGGCTAGTTGACGTGGAATCTAGTCATTTTAAATCGCCCGAATACTTGGACTTAATTGCGCGAGTTGAAGACTGCAAGGATCGGCTTCCGGATGTTAAAATCCAGGATGGTAGGATCTATAGAAGAACCGAGCACGCAGTGGGCGAACCTGTCCATGATAAGTACAATTGGAAGCTGTTGATTCCAAAAGAGTTGGTGACTAAGGTCCTCAGAAAAGAGCATGATGATCCTTTAGCAGCTCACGGGGGATTTCACAAAACAATTGAGCGGATTCGGCAGTTCTATTTTTGGCCTGGACTAGTTCCGGACGTTAAGAAATATGTGAACTCTTGTGAAACTTGCAAGGCTTCTAAAGCACCCAACTATCCGCTAAGACCCCCACTAGCCAAGCCGTCAGAATCCGAACGATTTTTCCAGAAGCTATACATAGATTTCCTTGGATCTTATCCTAGATCGCGAAACGGAAACATTGGGATATTTATAGTCCTTATCATCTGTCAAAATTTGTGTTTTTGCAACCTGTGAAGAAGATTACTGCGGACGTTGTGGTGAAATATCTGGAGACAGAATTGTTCCACGTATTCGGCGTTCCGGAGGTGATAATTTCGGACAATGGATCTCAGTTCCGGTCGCAGACATTTAAGAAACTTTTAGATGAGTACAAAGTCACTCACGCTTTCACGGCAGTTCATGCTCCCCAAGGGAATGCTGCAGAACGAGTAAATCGTTCGGTGGTTGCGGCTATCCGCTCATATGTTAAGGACGACCAGAAAGATTGGGACAAGTATTTTTCGCATATATGCTGCGCCTTGAGATCAGCAGTGCATTCCAGTGTAGGTACCAGTCCGTACTATATGGCCTTTGGGCAGCAAATGATTACCTCTGGTGCCACGTACACGCTTTGACGAAAGTTGGATTCCCTAGAAGATCGTTCTTTGAATCTGGTTCAAAAGGACTCGCTTGAAATAGTTCGCAGGCGAGCCGGGGAAATAAGGCAACAGCAGTTCGAAAATAATAAGCGGCAATATAATCTCAGAGCCAGAGTAGTCAATTTTGCCGAAGGACAGGAAGTTTTCCGCAGGAATTTCAAGCAAAGCAACTTTGCCGAAGGCTACAACGCCAAGCTGGGCCCAAGGTTTCTTAAAGCCCGAGTTAGGAAAAAGTTGGGCGAAGCTTACTATGCTCTGGAAGATATGCAGGGAAAGTCTTTGGGTAAATATCACGCCAAGCACATAAGACAATAGCTGGCTACACGCGGAATCAGCCCTGGTTATTCTGCGCTCCCCAGTCTGATTTTGGCAGGGGGAATTTGTAAGGGCGCGTGTACCAGATATGTTTCTAAAATTCTGAGGCCTGCACCGGCGAAGCTTAGCAACATTTTTCTTTGCGGATGATTAGCAACATTTGGACTTAGGAACATTTGGGAGAAGTAGAGCAACGTGCTGCGCTCCTAATAGGTCCGGAAAATTGTGGCTGTGTGGGTTGCTAGGAGAGTCGATCGAGAGCAAGGAGTTGCAAAGATTTTCGCGCCTCTCCGTTGCTGAATGGCGGAGTGGTGGAATTGCAGCTTGGTGGCGTGATGCGGGGCTATATAAGGCGGCCCACTGGTGGCGGCTGCTCATACCAAGTGCATTTTTCCAAAGTGTTTGAACACAAAGCAAAACTATGTAGCGTGAGCAAAACAAACATACAAAAAAATCACATAAAACAAATTTTTTGCACGAGGCTTGTTAGGCAGGCGATATTTTCTATAGTCTTTTCACAGGTGCGGCAGCCTCCTTGGAAGCGCTTTCATCGAAGGATGCTGCTACCACGCGTTGATAAGTGAGTCGAACTTTTTCCGCTAATTAAATGTAAACACAAACGCGAAGTAATATCCAAATTTTCGCGAATTAACAAATGAAAACAAAGCGTACCGAGGCAACGGTTAGCAATAACTAAAAGCAACGAAAGAAGAGAAAAGAATGTAGCGCCGCTAACATCCCTCCCTTTTCCCCTCACCACCACTTGGGCGCATGAGCAGCGGCATCAGCGTTCGCTAGGCGTTTGTGAATGTGCGCTTGTTACTTTTATCTCGGCCTGCTGGCGATGCGTTCTAGCGGATGCACATATGTTTTTGTTTTGTTTTTGTTTTTTTTTGTTTGGCAGCTCGGCCTGCAGTCGCATAAGCGTGATTAGAGGATTGAGATTTGCGAATGCAATTTAGGGCCCAAACGATTTAGAATATATTTTAATTTAATGTTTAAATGATAGTTGGTATTTTTTTTATTACGTCCATAGCTTTAAACTCTCTGAAATGGAGTGGGGCGGGTCTTCCAACTTCGGCAGGAAATAGACGGCCGCAATGGGTTTTTAAACGTTATAAAAATTCACGGTTTATTTCAGAAAAACTTCACTGGTCGACCTTTCCGTTACACTTGAAAACAAGAGAGAACGCTATAGTCGGGTGCCCCGACTATCAGATACCCGTTACTCAGCTAAGGGAGTGCGAGGGAGATAGATATATAAAATCTTTGATCGGGCATAACTTTTTAACGAATGGTCCGATTTGAAAAATTTCTTCTACATTTCGATAGGTATTGATAGTCACAATAAAACTGCATTTTTAGTTTTCCAAAATCTTTAATGGTGTGGGCGCCAGACACCTTTAAATTGTGTAGGGCGATTGAGGGCGTTAGAGGGGGCGTGGTACCATTTTGAAATAAACTTGCGCTGCGTAGGAACTCCAAGAATATGCATGCAAAATGCCAATCCTCTAGCTTTTATAGTTTCCGAGATCTCAGCGTTCATACGGACGGACAGACGGACAGACGGACATGGCTAGTTCGACTCGGCTAGTGATCCTGATCAAGAATATATATACTTTATAGGGTCGGAAACGCTTTCTTCTACCTGTTACATACTTTTGCACGAATACAATATACCCTTTTACTCTACGAGTAACGGGTATAATTAGAACTAACTTAAACTACTCAGTGGAAGTTCCAAGCGCCGCTTGAAGAGCGGAGTGGAGACACTTAACAGTGCGAGAGAGCGAGATGCGAGCGATCTGGAAGAACTGCTCTCTCGACTGTCAAGGCTCCAGGGGCGCTTGAAGGGAAAATTGGCCGGGGCTGGGGGCGCCGCTTTGGCGCGAACATTCTCCCCCCCCCCTTGCGAGGGCGAACGTAGCAAAGGATTAATCCTTTGGCGTGCCTGCATGCTCCAGACACGACCCATTTAAAGACCGTGCCCTGTGCGACGGGCAGCCCATCGCGTATGTTTAGGAACCCGGGCCTGATTACGTCGGGGTATACGTCCGAGCCCAACACCAGCGAGACTGTTGCTGGGCGATGGAACTGCTCATCGGCCAGACGGATGTCATTGAATTGAGCTCTGGATGGGCAGTTGACGAGTAGTCCCGGACATCTCGTGCAGGTGCAGCAGCGTGTGATGGTTCTGCCCGCACTTTTTGCACGTGTCGCCACTGCGACATTGCCCCCCTGAGTGTTGATGCGCCAGGCAATTCGCACAATATTTATTTATGAGGACGGCGCGGAGCCGCTTCTCCGTGCTGAGCCTAAGGAAGCGGGTGCACTTCCGTAGAGGATGGATTCCCCGACAGACTCGGCAACGGTAGGATCGAGTACCTCGTGAACGTCTGTCGTCCAAAGTTTGGGCGCTGCGAGGACGTGGAGCCATGGTTTTGATGCTTTAATAAAAATGATAAGCAAATTTAGTATCAATTTGTGAACGGATTTTGAAAAATAAGGACAGAAGGCACTATTTTTGGAAAGCGGAGGTGGCCTTGGCCTCCATAGGAAGAAGTACTAGAATGAGGACAGAAGTTATTATTGCGGAAGTGCGGAGATTGCCTTGTCCTCCATAGGCAGAAGTACTAGTTTATGGATAGGACGTGTTATTGTCCCTCGAGCAGTAAGGACCTCTACTACGCGAACTCTACCATCTGCTCCTGGAAGAACAGATACCACTCTCCCGAGCCGCCATTCATTTGACGGCATATTGTCTTCTTTGACGACCACCATATCATCGACTTGGATGTCTCGGGAAGGATTCTGCCACTTATTGCGCTTGTGAAGTTCTTTCAAGTACTCCTCTTTCCATCGCGCACTGAACTGCTGATGCAGGGCCTTCAAGTGTTGCCAGCGATTTATAATCGACTGCGCTTCGCCCTTAATTTCGGGCTCAGCTGTGGAAAGCAACGGCCCCCCAATCAGAAAGTGGCCTGGCGTCAAAGCCAATAACTCAGAAAGATCTTCGGACATGGGAGACAACGGCCTGGAATTGAGGCATGCTTCAACTTTGGCGAGAAGGGTGGCTATACGTTTCAACTACCGACTCTTTGATAGTCTGCATGAAATCCCGAGAAAGTAGAGTCGCGGCCCCCACAAAGGTTTTGCCATTATCCGAATGGACCCGCTGAGGACAACCTCTTCTCGCTACGAAACGGGCGAATGCCGCGAGGAACTTCTCCGTTGTCAGATCGGACGTAGGCTCTAAGTGAATAGCCTTAGTGGAAAAACACACAAACACACAAACATATCCCTTGGTAATAAGGCATGCTCTCCCAGTATAGTTCTTTATCTCGAACGGGCCTGCATAATCCATGCCCGTATATGTAAATGGCCTGGAAAAGGACACTCGATCGGTCGGGAGTTCGCCCATTAATTGCGTCTGTACTCTCTTCTTGTAAATTGTGCACACCTTGCAGGAGCTCAGCACAGCTTTTACTAGATTCTTGAGTTTAGGAATCCAATACTTCGATCGGATGAGGCGTATCACTAATTGATTGCCACCATGCAGGGAAATCTGGTGCGAAAAACGGACGAGAAGACGAGCTAAACAACAGTTGTATAGCAATATAATAGGATGCCGCTCGTCATACTGAGGGGCCGTTGAGGCTTTAACGCGACCACATGCCCTTAGCAGGCCTTGTTGGTCTAAAAATGGAAACAGGTTGGCGATCGGGCTGGAAACTGGAATCGGACGCTTATTGCTTAGGAATTTGAGCTCTTGGGTATATTCTCCCCGCTGAGCGTAACGAATGAGGACTCTTTCAGCTTCTCGGACCTCTTCCTTGGTAGGTCGGTCAGCAGAGTCCCTCGGCATCTTGCGGCAGCGTTGAATGAAACGTAATACGTACGCAAGGACCCGCAGAGCCTTATCCAACGAGGAGAATCGTTCCAGCAAATCTTCGGATGGGGTCTGTGCGAAATTGACCTTAACAGCACGCTGCTCTAAGCCTGTGACTGGAGTTTCAAGCCACCGTGTTGGCCACTTGTCCTTTGGCTGTTGTAACCAGTCCGGTCCTTCCCACCAGAGTTGGCTATCAGTCAGCTCCTGTAACGAAACGCCTCGACTGGCCAGGTCCGCGGAATTGTGGTCAGATCGCACATGCGCCCAATGCTCAGCGCTCGTCACCTGTGTAATCTTGGTCACTCGGTTGGCTACAAACGTGGTCCAGTGGCATGCCGGCTTATTCAACCATGCAAGGACGATGGTGGAATCAGTCCAACAGAAAATGTCGGAATTGGAAATTGGCATATTCGGAAGGATAGCTGCAATCATTTCGGACAACAGCACTGCCCCACACAGCTCGAGCCGTGGAAGGGACACCGTTTTTACAGGGGCGACTCGGGTTTTGGCGGTAAGAAGACGGGTCATAATCTTGTGGCCAACTTCCACCCGCAAGTATATAACCAACAAAAACCATGATGCTCTACCTTGGCCTCTGGCTGGAAACCAACCCACCTTGGGATACGGATCTGCTCAAGCTCGGAATAGCTGCGTAAGAAATCTTGCCATCTCTTATTCATTTCTGCTGGGATATTTTCATCCCAGCCCAACTCCTGCAGCCAAATTTCTTGCATAAAGATTTTTGAGCGGACAATAAACGGGGACAGCCATCCGGCTGGGTCAAAAAGCTTCGCAATTTGGGAAAGAACCTCTCTCTTCGTATGAGTGGATTGAATCGCAACTGGCGGTGGAACAAAATAAAACTCGTCCGAGGTCGCATTCCACCGAACACCCAGTGTTTTGGCAAAGCTTTCGGAGTGAAGATCTCGAAAGTCTTCGTGGAGTAGATGCTCGTTTGGGATATCTTCGAGTATGCGCTTCTGGTTGGCTGTCCACTTTCTCAATGGGAAACTGGCGCGGCTGAAAGCATGGAGAACCTCGCTGATTGCAAGTCGAGCCTCATGTATGGAAGTGGTCCCTGCCAGAACGTCGTCTACGTACATAAAATGACGAATAATATTGCTTGCTTTAGGGAAGTCCTTTTCTACGTCGTCTGCCAAATGTTGGAGTACACGGAGTGCCAGAAATGGTGCACAGTTGACACCAAAAGTAACGGTTTTTAATTCGAAATCGCCTACTTCTCCGTCTTTCTTCCGGAATAAGATTCTTTGGAATGGCGTATGCTTGGGATCGACCCAGATTTGACGGTACATTTTGGTAATATCTGCGCTGAATACGTATTGGAAATAACGCCACTTCAAGATCTGATCCTAAATCAGATTGTAGGACTGGACCAGCATGAAGAATATCGTTCAAGCTTGTCCCGTTTGCTGAAGGGCTAGAGGCATTGAATACCACCCGAAGTTTGGTGGTGGTACTCTCGGGTTTGATCACCGCGTGGTGTGGAAGGTAATAGTTTGGAGAATCGTACGACGGGAGAATTTCTCTCATGTGACCCAGATCCAAATACTCCTGAATGACTGAGTCATATTGCTCTTTTAATGGAAAGTCTCTTTTCAAACGGTTTTCGTTTCTAAGAAACTGAGCTAGGGCACTGGATCGCCCCAATTGTGCTCAGAAATTTTCGGGTTCGCGAAACGGCAACGTTACCACGTATCTCCCGCTTGCGTCTCTAGTGGTGGTTTGGAGAAAATTGTTCTCGCAATAGGAATCGGATTCCTTTACCCTTTTAGTGGGTATGTTCTCCACCTCCCAAAACTTTGTGAGAAGTTTTTCTAAGCCCCTGTCACTCGTTTCGGTTATCTGGGTCGTGAAAGCTGATACCCGATTTTGACTAGATGTACTAGAAACTGGGCCGGTAAGCACCCAGCCAAAAATAGTTTCCTGACCTAGGAGAGAACCACAAATGTTTGTGCGCGTGCCGCTCAGCAAAACGGATGGTAAAATGTCGGCTCCTATCAGAACATCTATCTGGGAGCTCTCTAAAAATGTTGGATCTGCCAGGGGAATAGCGGGTAAATCAGTCAGCGAATCTCGTGGGATTGGGTACGACGGTACTTCCCCGGCCAATTCAGGCAAAACGTAAGCTTTAGTCTCTAGCTGAAGACCTGGCTTCTTCGGGGCTCGAATGGAAAAATGGCAGAGCCTGGTCGCCTGAGCGGAAACGGTCTGATTTAAGCCCGAAACTTGGGCTTGGATGAGGCGGAATGGCAGCTTAATTAGGTTGAACAGGCGTTCCGTAATAAACGTAGCCTCAGAACCCGAGCCTATTAATGCGCGAGCCCTGTAGTTCGTGCCCAAGTGGCATATGTCAATAATAGCCGTGCCTAGCAAAACCGCTCGAGCACAGGTTGCGAAATAATTCTGCACACCGTGCAGATTTTCTGAACCGTTGGCGGCCCCCTGTACCGCTGGATTTTGTGGGCTTGCAGAAGAACTATTTCCGGCAGTTGACCCACGGGAATTGGGGTTGCCTTTATGCAGCAACGTATGATGCCGCGCTCGACATGTGAAACAGCTGTGAGTGCTAGTACATTCACGTAGCTGGTGGCCTCTCGCGAAACAATTCAGGCAAAGCTGCTTTTTCTTTATGTAATTCGCCCGCGCATCCACGGACATCTGGAGAAACCGCTGGCATAAGCGTACGGGATGACTCTCTTTTGAGCACAGATCGCAATTTTTTGGTTTCGTGACCACCTTAGCTTCGAAGGAGTTGAGCTTCCTGGAGACGGGTTGACTCTTAGTGGTAGAGTTATTGTTGTGGCTTGGTTTCATATCCTCAATCGCCTCTAGCGTTCGGTATCGGTCACCAAGAAAGGTGTTCATCTCATCCCAAGTTGGAATGTCGGATTTGGCTGAAAGGGACTGCTCCCATAGAGAGAGGGTCAGTTTTGGTAATCTACTGGAGCACAGGAATACCAGGAGACAGTCCCAGTTCTCTGTGGAAATTTTGGAATGAGCCAGGGCGGTCAAACACCCTTGGATTGTGCTCTGAAGATCTTTTAGGGCCTGGCCTGATTCGGAAGTGACGGACCCCAAATTAAAAAGGAGTTTGAGTTGGCTGTTTACCAGCAGTCTTGTATTTTCGAAACGGTCTCGAAGCGCTGCCCATGCTGAATCGAAACCCTCATTTGTGAGAGGGGACTTGGCTACGATTGCCTTAGCCTCGCCGCTAGTTTTAGCGTTAGCCACTTTAGATAATCTCCCTCGAATACTTCAGTATCGCATGGCGGTAACCGGCACCCAGACGGAATATAAGTGGACCCGGTAGCAGCGCTCGTGGTCGAATGCTGCGAAGTGGCTCGGTCCATTAGCTCGCTGAGCTGCACCGATAGCTCCTCGTACACCGAATAACAATATTCATATTTTCGGTGCAGAGTTGCCAAAATATCCGACGCTTCTTCAGTCGTAAGGCTGGAAATCGTGTCTAGACACGCTTCAAATTCCTTCTCGGCTTTGTCCCAGAGTGAACGGACTTGTTCTTTACGAACTTTGCAAGTGTGGACGGACGGAGCAGCAGCTCCTGGAGTTTCTATGGTCGCTCTGAAATGGCTCATACGGTCGGACACCGTGATGAACCGCGCAAGGGCTGCAATTGCGATGTCGTTGCTCATTTTTGCTTGAGAACGAGTTGCTAGCGACTTTACGGGCTTGGTCTGGATTTGCGACCTAACTTTAGGCGTGAGCGGACTTAGAGACAATCGTTTCGGACGGATCGTAGGAACAGACAACTTCTTGTCGCCTGCTTGGCTGGCTACTGAAGTTTCGCTCTTTGCCTTTGATATTGGTTTTGGGGCTACTGGACTTGAGGTGCGCGCGCGTGGTGATGCGGATAGCGATCGCGTTTTATTTGCAGACGGAACTGATAACTTTGTTTTGTCTCCTGGCATTCCAGAAAAGTCCGTCCTGGAATGTGGTCACGCTGTTGCGGATCACCGGGATTGATTGGTAAAGAAAAGGAACGACGAAGTGGATAACTTCCGGAAAATACGGCCCCAAAATTTCGAAAATTCTAATTGCTGAATGTCAACAATGTCAATGTATAGTGGATCGACGCGACAAAAAATATTACGGAATTAGTTCAATTTTGTTTAGAAAAAAAACCAAAAATCAAAATGTTAATATATTGCAGTGGCTTCTTAGTTTCCTCGGTATAGATTGCAAGCGGTCCGCTTTTGTTTCCCAGCGTTGCAGCTCCGTGGTCTACTTTGGAATATGTGGAAACGGAACACCAATACAAATTTCAAAGTTTTCGCAACAACTATTTTAACGTGCGAGGAAAATATCGCTGCTGTGGAAAAAATAATATTCTGCAAGATATTTGCAGTCGGTTGCTGTGCTGCGAAAATGAGCGGTAGGAATGGAAAAATATATATATCGCGCACCGTCACGGCTTGGTCACAAAAAGTATTTATTTATTTTTATTTTAATGGATGTGAGCCGCCGGTGTGTGCGAATTAGCGCTGCTGAAATAAATACCATGCAAATTCTGGACAGGCGTATCGTGGTGGTGGGTTCGGTGGAAACAGGTTATTTTTGGTAATTTTGTATAATATAATTAATTGTGTTGGGTGGAAAATATATATAATTATGCATATATTAATATGTGTATCAGGATTATATGTTTTTAATTTGTGTATATATATTGTATATTTTATATTCGGAAATTATAAATGATGTGGGCTGTATTTTAAATGTCGATTTGGAAATGTTTGTAGGGTGTACCGAGAAGGAACGTACGTGTGTATCGTGCTTACGTTGCCTTACGTTACGTTACGTGACTTTTCCCTTATGTACATACGTGGAAATGGATATGTCGATATGGACGTACATTAATAAGCATGCATTAGGATTATGTATATGTGTGTATGTATGGGCGTATGGATGTGTGTTTGGGGGAGTTCGGAAATATATATTTTTAATTGTATTTTAAATTTGTAATTTTAAATATTTTGGACGTTGGATATAATGTGGACTGTATTGGAGTATATTGTGTAAGTGTTCGCAGGGTGCAACACGAATGGAAGTGTGAATGTTTTTCCTTACATTAAAGAGTGTACATCAGGATTATTGTATGTGCGTATGAACACGAATATGTATGGAAAGTGGGAAATATGAAAAGCAAAGCCGGAAAATGGCGGTCGTATGAAGATGGAAATAGCAATACGAAAAAGAAGCCGGAATATGGCGATCGTATGCACAAATGGAAATGGCCGATCAGACAGATATAAGAAAATTGGGTTCTTGGGAAATATCTGACTGGTCGGCAATGGAATAATGGAATATTCGTACTTATCTTGAACTTGGAACTTGGAAAATCCGCCGGTTGGACGCTGGTACTTTAAAATTCTTCTCCTGGTTTACAATTATCCGGTCGATGGATCATGAAATGGAGTGGGGCGGGTCTTCCAACTTCGGTTTGGCTGATCGTAAGGCAGGAAATAGACGGCCGCAATGGGTTTTTAAACGTTATAAAAATTCACGGTTTATTTCAGAAAAACTTCACTGGTCGACCTTTCGGTTACACTTGAAAATTAGAACTAACTTAAACTACTCAGTGGAAGTTCCAAGCGCCGCTTGGAGAGCGGAGTGGAGACACTTAACAGTGCGAGAGAGCGAGATGCGAGCGATCTGGAAGAACTGCTCTCTCGACTGTCAAGGCTCCAGGGGCGCTTGAAGGGAAAATTGGCCGGGGCTGGGAGCGCCGCTTTGGCGCGAACACTCTCTAATTTATTTTTTTCGTATTTCTATGTTTAATGTTCCATGTTAGTTTTTAGTAAATAATTTATAATGTGTTGCTAAGAAAATTCAGTAGTTGAACTCAGGCTGGGGCAGCGCCGGTAAGATGATGAAAGGGGCCGTTGAAGGAAATCTTTCAAAGGATGAAACGGCCAAGGTAGGGTGGGCTATCGACCACAACAAGATCTGTGGTTGTATGTAAAATGTGTATGTCTTAGAACGTTAGGTGTCAGTTCGTGATTATGTTTTTCTCCGGTTGTAGTTACGTCTCACAGTGCATGTCTATAGGTATCTGTAAGGCGAAGTGGTCGCAGCACGCTAATTTTAAGATAGGCTGACAACGCAAGGCATTTTTTCGGTGCAACACCATTAAACCACCCCTCAAGCCGACGAGCACAGCCGATAGACAAAAGCGTGCGTTGCATCGGGAAGTTTTCCATCTGCCTAATTTAACGTTATTCGTTACAAAAAAGCGGCAAAGTATCAATTGCAGCATCTACAAAATTTGGGTTTAACTTGACTAGCAATGTTTGCATTTAGGGTTAGCTTCTTTCCATCTTTTGCGTAAAGTCCTTCACAGATTGGATCCAAAATATTCCTCATGTTTTTTGAATTTAATACATTAAATGGCACGCTGTCATCGGTTACAAGTCCAATATAAGAACGTATTAATTATTTCTTGCAGATTTTAATGTCAATCTTTTTAGCTCGATGTTTTTTTTAGCCCAATATCTTTAGTTTCCAATTGATTTTTTTTACGTCTATCAACTTTTATTTTATGAATATTGGCTAAATGAGCCTTAAGATTACTTATTTTGTTGGTCCGGAGCTTTTTTTTGCAAGTTTTGCAGATAGCAAAATCTTCACCATCGTGCTTTTCCAAAAAATCCCACAATTCATTTGTGTTCGCAGCCATATCAGAAACGATTTGTTGTTTTTTTGAGATAAATTTATTTATTTGCAGCCAGGTTAAAAGAAACTCATCAAAAACTTTAAAGCAACTGTTGCTTAGATTTGAAAATCTACATACATTTTTAGAGCTGCCTTGTCACGCACCCCTAGCGACACCTTGATTGGACCGAACAGATCGACTCCGCTTATTCTAAAGGGACGACTGACTCTGACACGGTCAAAGGGCAGATTTTCATTATTTGCGACATTAACCGTGGCTAATATCGGAAACAGTGCGTGAATCGTCGCACAACAGCACTGCACTCGCGTCGTGCATTGATCAACCAAATTGTCTGCCGAAGCAGGCCGACTAGCGCGTCCGGTATTGCGTGACAATTAGTGTAGTGCAGGTGCAAAACGATTTCCTTTAGGCATTAATATCGGGAATTTGGCACTGGGTTCTAGATCCGCGTGTGCTAGTCGACCGCCTACTCGCACCAAGGTTAAAGTACGGGCTCCAAAACTTTCATTGCTGATAAATGGACTGAGATTTTGTTAAAAACTAGGTAATGGCAAATTGTTCGTTAATTTCTTAAATTCGACTGCAAACGATTCTCGCTGAACAGCCTGCGCGATAATAGAAAATTGCGGACTTGCCGTATACAAAACGAAAAATAAATGTTGTAATTCTCAAGACCTTCACATAGGAAGTCGAATTTTCGACTACCTGTAGCAAAGGATGATTAGAAACAACAGCAACCGTATGAGCGATTGCTGGTGGTTTCATTTCCATTTGGCTTTAGATGGGCATTTTAGCCAAGTGTGGGTTAACTGGCCAATGGGTCGAGTCCATAGACAAAAACGAAAGGCCTTCGATGCAAAGGGACGTATCAAGATCTTTGACCGTAGTTCCTCGAGAGGGTAGGTCCGCTGGATTGAAGTTAGTCGGAACGTGTCGCCAGACTGCAGATGGAGCCAGCTCGTGAATAGCCGAAATCCTATTTGCGAGGAATGTTTTAAGCTTCGACAGATGAGTACTCAACCAAAAGAGAACAACTTCTGAGTCCGAACATATAGTAATCTGATCGACGCTGTAAAGATTGAGTGTCTGCACATCACTCCACAACTTTGCTAAGAGGCGAGCCGCACAGAGTTCTAGCCGTGGAACACTAAGTCTATTGATCGGTGCGACTCTGGATTTGGCTGTTAGCAATCTAACCTTTATCCGCTCTGAGGTCACTGACCTGACGTACAAACAACAACCGTAGGCATCCTCTGACGCGTCCGCAAACCCGTGGATTTGATTAGAGCCACCTGCAAAGCATGATGACACTGTCTTATAACGATGCAGTACGTCGGCGGGTATTTCGTCGTCCCATCCAATATTCAGCGACCATAATTTCTGAATGAATCTTTTTGCAAGGGTAATGACAGGGCAAATGAGTCCTAACGGATCAAACAGCCGCGCTGCAAATGAAAGCATGGATCGCTTAGTGGGTCGGTCTTCAAGCTGTAACTGCTGGGCGTTGAATTTGAATGTATCCTGGTTTGGACTTAAAGTGAGACCCAAGCTTTTGTATCGGTGTCTTCGCCAATGAGGACTCTTGATTCAGCGACCTGTTGTTCGATGAAAGTACAATTTGAAGCCCACTTAGCCAAGACAAACCCTGCGGAATCTAAAATCTCTGTGATTTCCCTTCGCAATTTCCTTAGCTCCCTGTTAATAAGTCATCTACATAAAAATAGTTTGCTAACGCCTGTGAAGCTAAGGGGAGAGAATCGGAGTAAATCTCGCTAAGCTGTTTCAAACACCGTATTGCGAGGAAAGGAGCACTTGCCGTACCATACGTTGCGGTGTTTAAACGATAAATTTGTAGAGGGTCTTGCGAGTTTTCTCGCCATATAATCAACTGAAACCTTCTATAAGCCTCATCTAATATCACTTGTCCTTACATTTTAGTGATATCTGCCGACATGGCGAATTTATGGAACCTAACTTTTAGTAGCGTGGCATACAGGCAAGGCCGAATCGTTGGCCCTACCAAGAGAACTTCATTTAACGAAATTTGGGAAGAGATTCTGCACGACGCGTCGAAGACGACTCTTAATTTAGTCGAAGAGCTTTCAGTTCGGAGAACGCACTGATATGGTATAAAATAGTGAGGCTCTGTAGCCTCCATGTGACCGAGGGCTAAATATTCCTTCATAAACTCGGTATACAATGAATGATTTGTTGGTTTCACTTTCATACTCCGCGTCGTGCTGTTTCATACGAGGACCCTAGACACGAAGGACTCGATTTGAAAGGCAGGCTAACTACAAATTTTGCCATAGAGTCACGCAAGACGGTATCAGCAAAAGATTTATCACTCAACACTTGGTCAGGGATATACAGTTGTGATTTCGTTAAATCAGGTATTCTTTCAATCTCCCAAAACTTTCTTAGCGTTTGATCCAAATTGTTGTCTTCCATAGCTACTAGAGTAGAGTATGAGATAGATCGTGCCGGCGGATTTTCTTTGCAGGTTCCTGACGCTACCCAACCAAAGACCGTGTTTTGTAGGGTTGGACCTGAGTGCTTGTGACGTATTTGCCCTTCCCTAAGCAAGTCAAAAATCAAGTCTGCGCCGATCAGCATGTCGACGCGTTTGGGCTTGTAAAAGTAGGGGTCTGCTAGGGAAATATCATTAGGGATCCAATCGGAAGAGATTGATGTTGCTTCTGGACGATACCCTAAGATCGACGGTAAAATTATGCATTCAGCTGCTGCTTCGAAGGAGTTTAGTCGCGACCATGCGGAATTCCCGATGCCAAAGAATTTAGCCTCATGTCAGTGACGTTTTAATTGCAGATTATTCACCAATTCTTCCGTAATAAAATTAACCTGAGACCCGGAATCTAGCAAAACTCTAGCGCACAGCACAAGGGCCGTTGCAAGTAATACGTGATCTATTCTTTGAGGCATAGGTTAACTGAGCGAGGCACTTAGTGACTGTTGGGATACCTGATTGTCAATAGGCAGTGGCAATTGATTACCAGACGGTACTTGGGAGACCGATGTATACTGATGAAGAAGTGTGTGATGATTCTTTTTACAAATTCGAAAGTGAGATGACTGGCATGTTGAGACACTATGCCCTCTGTGCATTCTTTGCGAATTTGATCTTCTACCAATATATTTGCAAAAGATGTGCAACTTTATATGAAATGGTCATCTGACTTGCAGAATAAACATTTAGATTTGGGTTCTTCGATAGGTCGAGAAACTGCCAATGCCGCCTTGCATAAATAGGCTTGTTCCCTAGTTGACCCTGTTTGGGAGCTCTCCTGCACGTCGTGGATTCCTCAGCCGCTAAGTGTTGATAACGTTTATTTAGCGCTTCTGAGCAATCTTTCCATAATGGAATGGAATCGTAACTTAGTTTTTCTTCCCATCGCGACCGCGTTTTGGAATCCACTCTAGACATGACAATGTAAATTATCATTGTACTGGCTATATTTTTCTCGTTGCCGAGCGAGAGAAGAGATAGCAGTTACGGTGTCAATGAGAGATCGTAATGCTGCGGCGGATGGCGTGTGCATTATTGGGATTTCAAACAAGTGAGATATACTTTTAAAGTATATTAGGCACGGATTGTCATAAACCCTAATCAAGACCGCATGGGCCTTTGCGTAATTTGCTTCTGTGATCTGGTACGCCTTTACTGTTCCCAACGCTTTCTTTTATAAACAGGATATCAAATGATTGAACTTTTCGACATTAGATAGTGACTCATCGTTGTGAACCAAGCTATTAAATAGGCCTATAAAATTTTTGAATTTGGCGTAGTTGCTGTCTAATTTTGGGAGTTTCATGTGTGGTAGTATTTTACTGTGGCTTGTTGAAGAATTTAAACTACTGTTATTGGCGAAGGTAGAATGATTTCCTTCTTCTTCAGACCGATTGCAGTTTGACAGCACTACGGCCTTGGCTGATACACATAAGTCCTCTAACTCCTCTCTACATGATAATTCAATATTAATTGCCTCTAATTGTTGTTGCAAATCAAACGCCTATTCAATGTATTAATTTAAAATAGTTAAACGACATTCCATTTCGTGCGTATTAGGGGAAGTTTCTTGACTACGAACTGTGGCCTCAATTCTAATAATATTTGTGAGTAGTATAAAAATGAGAGTTCTGGATACAAATGCTGGATACAAAAGTGGAAGGGTAGGTGATTAATTATGCTAATTAGGGTAATAAATCAGCAGAATGTGACAGGTGTGGGGGTAATTAAAGTTAATGGTGCGTGACGAGTGGTCGTTAATTAGGGTAATAAATTAGGACAATGTGACAGGTGTGGGGTAATTAAAGTAATGGTGCGTATCGAGTGATCGTTAATTAGGGTTCACAATAGTTATAACCAGCTTTTTTATATAGGATTTGTATTCAGGAAACAGATCCCGAAATTCAGTCCAAAATCGGGGAGCGGGGAGAAGTTACTGCGGTGTGACGGGTGACTTTTGCTTATCTGGGTTATCCTAGTTAAACGGGGAGAAATTACTGAGGTGTGTCAGGTGATCATAGCGTTATATTTAGGTTTTCCTAGTTAATGGGCGGAGAAATTACTGGGGTGTGACGGGTGTCCCTTTCTTATCTGGGTTATCCTAGTTAAACGGGGAGAAGTTACTGGGGTGTGACGGGTGACCTTTGCTTAGATTAAGAAAGTGTGGTGATCACACGGTGTGTCAGGTGATTATAGCGATATATTTGGGTTATCCTAGTTAACGGGGGAGAAATTATTGGGGTATGACGGGTGTCCTTTGCTTAGATTGAGAAAGTGTGGTGCTCACACGTGTACGTGATAGAATGTCACGTGCTGTTGTCACGTTCAAAAGAAACACCTAAAAGCAATCACCATTGAAAAGGGGATCCCTTTGCTGGCCACTGAGAAACAAACACCCACCCAATAACAAAAGAATATGTAAATTTTAAATTCAAATATATTTTACTTTTTTTTAATTTTTTGACCTGAAAGAAACACCTGAAAAAATCACCCATCCCCCCAGACAAAAGAAGAAACAAATTTGAACTTAGGACATGAATTTAGCTCATGTTTATTTGGAAATTTGTAACAGGCTTTTCTTATACACTAAATATGATGACATTAGTTTTAAGGCTCCGTCTCGATGATTTTTATAGAAAAAGCATGCACACGCATCTTCCCCGAATCCATTATTACAAAACGTAAAATGATTACCATATACCGTTTTGTTAAGATCGTCTTCTCCTTTATCCATGAACATATTCCTTGTATCAATGAAATATTTTAAATCTTCTTTAAAAATTTCCTCACCAAATTGGGATGTGAAATGATTAATTATATATAAGTGTTAGACCAAAAATAAAATTACCAAATTAAAATAGACACGCAGAATCTGGAACCCCTGGAACTGCACCTATAGAGTAAGCATTAAAATATAATTATTTACTTTATCTGCAAGGGTATATAAGCTCCGGCTGCCCGAAGCTAGCTTCCTTTCTTGTTTTCCAATCAAATTTGCTATTTATCGTGACCATAATTTGACCTTCAAACATATTATGTTTAAAATTATGGGGTGTGCTGGTAAAAAAGTTTATGGTTAAGGTCTTCTCATGTTTTATCTCTGTTAAGCTGTTACATTTGTTATAATATTTGTTTATGGACGGTAAATTTCCCAGAATTTTACCTACACTAGATGTTGCTGTGTTCGTTGCACTTAACAAACCTTTATATCATCACCTTTTTGTATTGCTGTTGGTAATCATAACTTTAGGATTATTACCTAGTTATCAATAGTTCTCCTGCTTAATGACTTTTAAATTATGGATGATTATGGATTACTAACCCTCTTATTGTTTTTTATTTATATTCTGTTAACTACATCTTTATACAATTTATATGAATAGATAAATTTATAAGAAATTTTTCTCTTTACTTGCGACTGTGTCGAACTGTTGTTGACAATCTTTACCTTGGAATTATTGTCAACAACTGTGATTTTGGGATGCAAGGCTAGCAAGTGGGGATATTGAAAAATGTATGATGGAATCCGTGATACGATCCGAGATATATATAGGACGGAAGAATGAAAATAATAATTAGCTAAAATAATAATTGTTTAAAGAAATTTACTGTAAGGAAGGAAGGAATGAATTAGATGGAGATGATCGCAAACTAAGATTTATTATGACGACTTTTCATACTATAATCCTGAATTACCGTCGGAAACATGTGTCTACCTCTTTTAATGTAAATCACAAGAATAGAAAAAGAAGATTACCTTTAATAAATAAATTAATAAGTAAAATAATTGAAATTGATAAATATTTAAATATTAATAAAATTATTAAAATTAATAAGCAAAAATATCTAAACAAAACAAGAGAGAACGCTATTTTCATTGATTTTGGATATTATCGATAAAATCGATGGCCACTATCTAGGTTTTTGCTACCCTACTGAACCTCCTTATTTATTTATTTATTTTAGCGATTAACTGCTAACTTAGATTTGAACAATAAAACTAACAATTTGGCATTAAATGCGGCATACAATAATAAATTTACATGTTAGAACGAAGGTAATTGTAAATTTTACACGGTAAAGAACTTAAAGTTACCTCAGGGGAAAGTATATCAGATAAAGTATTGTAATTGTGGCAAAGAACACGAAAAGGTTCGTGTTGAGCGTAGTTAGACCTGCATATTGGCAAGCGCAAAGGTCGAAATGTGCGTGTAAATCTTGAGGGAACCGTGAGATCAATATATGAAAGCAGAGTTTGTGAATCAACTAAACCGATAAGAAGCTTATGAACAAACATAACGCCATTACAAATTCGTCGATGATATAAAGTAGGCATGTCAATTAATTGTAGCCTACTTCGGTAAGGTGGCAATAATCTACCAGAGTCCCAATATAAATTACGCAATGCAAAAACTAAAAATTGCTTTTGAACAGATTCAATAATAGCCTGTTGTTCCATGTATTTGGGCTCCAAACACAAGAACAATACTCCAAAATCGGACGCACTAACGATACATACAGAGTCTTGGTAGTAAACGGGTCATCAAATTCCTTGGACCATCGTTTTATAAATGCTAAGACACCCTTGGCCTTGTTTACCATGGCGGCAATATGGTTATTGAAACACAGTTTGTGATCAAAAAGAACACCAAGGTCATTTGTCACAGTAATTCGATCAAGGGTATGATTTCCAAGGAAATATGAGACAAGATGAGGAGAAGAACGGTGAAAAGTCATAACTTTACATTTTGTATGGTTCAAAAAAAGAAGATTATTTTGGCACCAATTCTGGAATTCATCCAGGTCGAGCTGAAGGCGCGTGTGCAGATACCAGTCAGAATAGGACAAACAGATTTTAACATCGTCAGCGTACATGAGGATGGAAGAGTTTAAAATTACTTGGGGAAGATCATTTATAAAAAGTATGAAAAGTAATGGACCCAGGTGGCTCCCTTGTGGAACACCAGAAGTTACATTGACAACGTTTGAAAACACATCGTTAAACAAAACACGTTGAGTACGGTTTGACAAGTAAGACGCAATCCATTTTAAAAGATTTGGGGGAAATCCTAAATTCGAAAGCTTAAGCAAAAGTAGCGAATGATTTACCGAATCAAAAGCCTTGCTAAAGTCGGTGAAAATTACGTCGGTTTGCAAGCGGCTCTGAAAACCTCGATTAATGAGAGAAGAAAACTCTAGAAGATTAGTCGTGGTAGACCGATGTTTAAAGAAACCATGCTGAGATGGAGATATAAGACTGCTGCAGAGATGTTGCAGTTGGTGCGTGATCAGGTGTTCGAGCAGTTTGGGAATAGCCGAAAGCTTTGCAATGCCTCGGTAATTTTTAATGTCAGACCTTGAACCTTTTTTGTGCAGAGGAATAATGTAGGACTCATTCCAAATCACTGGCATGCAGGATTGGTTCATAGATAGATTAAATAAATGTGTGATAGGGCGTGCAAGATGTTGGGCACATTGTTTCAAGATGCAGCTTGGAACCTTATCGGGACCTGCTGCAAATGAATTGTCAATTGAAGACAACCCATCAAGAACATCACCTTCCGTGAAAGATGCCAGAAAAATATTGTTCGCATGAGGTAGGCTATAAGGATACGGACAACGGGGAACATAGAGTTGTGTAGAGTAAGTTGACTGGAAGAAAGAAGCAAATAAGTTTGATATACCAAGATTAGAAGATTCAGCAATATTACGATAACGGAGGGACGAAGGAAATGCGTTAGATTTACGTTTGGAGTTAACAAACGTGTAAAATTGCTTAGGATCAGCGCCGAAGATTTCCTTGCACTGGGAGAGATAGTTCATGTAACATTGATTATTCGTGGTAAGGAATTGGGAGCGGGTGGAGGAATATTGAGCAAAGTCAACCAAAGATCCAGATTTTTGGAATTTTTTAAATAGCCTAGATTTCTTATTTTTTAAGTAAGAGAGATTCCTTGTAAACCACGGAGGCTTGTAAGTTGAAGTAATAGTAACTTCGGGAACAAATGTATCCAGGGCCGAGAGGATAGAAGCGTAGAAAGCATGAACAGCATATAAAAATGACCAGTCAATCCCCGAAAGATGCAAGTTAAGACCGTTAAAATCTGTTTTTCTGAAACATCTAGCACGGCACGCAGTTACAGAATCTGAGCTTGGGCTAGAAAATTCAACAGAAATAGCTAAGGTTGGGTGATAAGGATCTTCCGAAAGAGATATCGGGTTAGCTCTCGACACAGTTGCAAGCGAAGAATTGCTTACAAACAACAGGTCTAGAAGTCTGTCGCGTCTATTTTTTACGCAGTTAATTTGAACAAGAGAAAGATCGGTTATCCCTTCAATGAAATCATGAGTAGTGTTAGGTAACAAAAAGTTTGTATCATCGCAAGGTAGCCATGAAACGAGTGGGAGGTTAAAGTCACCCGTCACAATGAGGCTGTCGGCGCAGCCTAAGGCTGACATCACAAGTTGAATGGCAGAAAGGTGGCTTGAATAAACGCTTATGTCGGAGCAAGGAGGGATGTATTAACAAGTTAGGAAAATAAAAGCAGCACCGACGCGGACTTTTACTGCAATAAATTCAATTCCATCATTGTTGGCGTAAGGAACCACTCAGAGGAAAAATCGTTTTTAACTGCTATAAGGACCCCACCCGCAAAAGACGGACGATCCCATCTATAAGTGGTAAACTTATGAATAAAAATTTCATGATCGGAGACAGAAGAATTAAGCCAGGTTTCGGTTAAGGCGATGGCATCAAAGTCAAAGGCAGCACTATTAGTTTGAATTTTACTAAGTTTACCCAAAAGACTGCGTACGTTTTGATAGTGGATGGAGAATATGTTATTTAGTTTTTTGGATCGGTAATTTTGGAACTCGGGTTAGAATCTTTTTGCAAAAATTCATGAACTATCGTGTGTTCAGGCCATAATGTAGGTTCAAGAGCTCGGGATAATAGAGAAGCTGGAAGAAATATTTTAAATGAAGAAATTTTGCGCGCATGATTAAAATTAAATTTGGTTACAATAAAATTATCAGAAGTAACTGCAAGTTTAGAGCATAAATGGTTTATAACGGCATCGGGTGTAGCATCAGGAACGAGACGGGATACAAAGATAGCTCTACGAGGGCTGACAGCCCTTAAACGTGATCCGGAGGACCGTGAGGGAGGCGGTACTCCCATAAGAGGTGGTGGCAGTAGTACTTGCGGCGGCGTCAGCTCGACGAGTATCCAGTTGGGCGGAACCAGAAAAAACGCCAGTTTGGCGCCGTGCGCTAGCAGATGAACTAGCAGTAGCAGGAGCAGCCGGAGCTGCTGTGTTTGGAACACCGGTTGAGATGGGTTCAACGGAAGGGGCAGCAGCAGGTTCAGTTAAGCCCTGGGCAGGTTCGGTATGATCCGTCCGATTATATGTAGGTCCGGGTGCAGCGGGTAGAGGTAGAGGCATGGCAGTTATGGCAGCGGGCGCAATAGTAGAGTTAGACGCTAAGTTGGTTTCAGTTGGTGATTCGTTTAACAGTTTCAACTCAAGAAACCGCGACTCCACAAAAAGGAATTCATTATTGAGGGCAGCGAACTGTTTATGAACCCTCTGGAAACCATTTCGTGTTTCCCTCATAAAGATGCGCATTTCCATTTCAATTCCTCGGCATGCCTCACAAGACCAGGTGAATCCAGATTTTTTGGATAAGAGATCGGCTATGCGACCATTATGGCCACCGCCACCACACTTAACATGGGAGCAGTTATCGCAAAGCCAACACAATAGGTATGATTCGCAGGCAATGTTGCCACCAAAATCGCATTTCTTAGCGGAGCATCTCAAACTCATTTTGGCAGTTAGTTGAACCACAGTGTGGGCAGAGTACAGAACAAACTAAGAGCGATAGATAAGAGAGCAGGTAGCGAGGAGCAGCGTAATCACAGCAAGCAGCAGATCCAGCGGCGATGAGTACCATGAAGAGATAAGCACGGGAGAGACGAAAGAGAGCAGGTGCAGATGAAATCAGAGTCCGGCGAGTGCGAGCGCCAGAAGTTCCGTTACTTTGCGACAAGTAGATGAGCAATGTAACAGAGAGCGGTAGACTGCGGCAGAGAGCGGCAAACAGGGCCAAACAACAACAAACTAGGCAAATTGTTAGGCAATGTCTTTGCTTGCGCTTTTCGTCGAATTGAATATGTTAACACAAATCGACAATAAAACTGACTTATGCAACTTCGGCTTTCGTAATAGAACGGCGTTGTAAAATTTAACTCATAAAACCGAATAGTAGCTAAATGGTCACAATATTATCAACGCGGGGCGAAAATATGTGGGAGCGATTGAAAAACACGTCCGACTTGTCGGGTGCCCCGACTATCAGATACCCGTTACTCAGCTAAGGGAGTGCGAGGGAGATAGATATAAAAAATTTTGATCGGGCATAACTTTTTAACGAATGGTCCGATTTGAAAAATTTCTTCTACATTTCGATAGGTATTGATAATCACAATCGGGGGTGTCACAGAAAACCATTCCAACCGAATTTCCCCCGAATAGCAAATCTCGGTGTCACAGACGTCATTTTTCACAGTTTCTAATTCCCCCGTATTTTGCCGGACGTAACCAACTTTCAAATGTTTCCCAAAAATATAACTTTATTTAAGACAACTCTAATGAATTTTATGAACTACCTGCATACTACGATTTTTATAACTACTTCGGGTTATATTTAAAAATATGCTTTTTAAAAAAACTCTCGAAAAAATTAGCTTAAAAAAATCCGTCGGCAAACCGTCTACCTGGCAGTGTTACCAATTAGCTAGCACTTTAAAATACCAAATTTGTCCAAATTTCGGAGTTAGTTATCGAAATGTTTTGTTAACGAATTATTTATTCAAAGGTACTTAGTATTGTTGTTAAAAATGAAACTTATTTTTGGTAAACATTTTATGGTAAAAGAAGTTGTAGTTATTGAGAAATTGATAAAAACAGGCCGCCTTTGCAAAAAGTTGGCATCACTGTCGTGAAAAAATGTCCTATTTTTGCCGGGTAAAACGCCGGCTGTGAAGAAGAAGAAGATATGTAAGTAAACAAGTACACAATTTTTTGAAAATTTAATGAATTTTGGGCAAAGAATCCTTTCCATCAAGGGAAGAACATCCCATAATATTTTGCAAACAGTGGTTCTAGAAAGGGCCAGGTCAGAGTCCTTCCCAATTACTCTTTGAAAGGACCCAACTGCCAGGAACCGCAGAACCGTGGCCAGCTGGAACAAGGGCGGGATTGATGATTTTGGGATGTGCTCCTCAATCAGATGAAACACCATTATAAATGTATGTTTATCAAGTCGGAAATTGTACCGAAACCTAAAAGTTACAAAAATACTTAAAGTTCCAGCAGAAAATACACTTGAAATCATCTGACGTTTCATCTGTTTGCGAAAGAAAATCGGACGAGCTTCTAAGTATTTTCCTCTGTAGCCTAGCCTTTTGAAGTTTTTGTCTTCGCAAGTACTCCAGAGCAAGAATTGGCGCAGATGGCATTTTGCTTTAAAATTCTTGCCAACTTATAAACGTAAGTAAACAACGCAGCCGCTGCAAACAGCTGTTCAAGGCTGCAATATGTACATAGCCTGGCGGGTAATTCAAATTTTTAATTTTTTTCTTTTATTGTGTACAATATGCGCTTTAAACATATATTTTTTTTGTAATTTTGCAATAAAAACATAAATTAAGTTTAAAACTTATTGGAAAATAGTCAAAATAAGTCAAATAAAATTCGATAATTATTGAATATTCGATATTTAGTGTATGCATCCAGCCCTCGTCGTTTTTCGGTAAATTTTCCAAAAAAAGGAAATCTCTCGAATTTCTGTGACACCTACGGTTTTGATCGGTTGGTTTCTAAACCAACCGTCCCCAAAACCGTCGACGGTTTCTGTGACACCACTGAATAAAACTGCATTTTTACTTTTCCAAAATCTTTTATGGTGTGGGCGCCACACACATTTCAAAAAATGGTTTAGGGCGATTAAGGGCGTTAGAGGGGGCGTGGCACCTTTTTGAAATAAACTTGCGCTGCGTAGGAACTCCAAGAATATGCATGCAAAATGCCAATCCTCCAGCTCTTATAGTTTCCGAGATCTCAGCGTTCATACGGACGGACAGACGGACATGGCTAGTTCGACTCGGCTAGTGATCCTGATCAAGGATATATATACTTTATAGGGGCGGAAAAGCTTCCTTCTCCCTGTTACATACTTTTGCACGAATACAATATACCCTTTTACTCTACGAGTAACGGGTATAAAAAATGAACACGACAAAATTTCTACAAGCTCTTGTGCAATTCCCTGAAATTAAATTTTAAAATCCATTTATTTCCTACATCTGAGAATTATTAACTTGTGAGATTTATTTCATTGGACGTTGTTTTCATTTCATTATTAGTTTTACAATCATAGGATACATCGATACACCCTAAAATGATCGGACATGTTTGTCTTAGATAACAATCTTTAAATACTTTGGGTGTATGACACTTCTCACGTACATAGGAATCACATTTGAATATTAATTGCTCATAATGAGGAAAAAAGTCACGTGGTCAGTATTGTTACATGGGGGATGTCGGGGATGGGTGGAAGGTGAGCTACCTTTCTCACGTATATAGAAAGCCCAGATGAAAATTAATTACTCATAATGTGGAAAAGATCACTTGATCAGCACCAAATGAATTTAAATTGAAAGCCCTTTATCTTTGTTATTGATCTTTCACAATGTTGAAAGATATTGTTTCAGTTGATGTGCAAGGCTTCTTTGGTAATAATAACAATTTCATTCTAAAGGAAATAGGATTAGTATTTGATCAGGATCCTAACATGAATAATAGTTCGTTAATAGAACCACCATATGATTTCACTTTACTAAATACAAAATCTCGAAAGACTGCAATTTGGTTAACCGATAAACATCATGACATTTATTGAAACGATCCATAAAATAGTTTTTCTCAAACTCGAAAGTATCTAAAGTCAATTACAAACGGAAAAAAATTTATTAGTAAAGGGGTGGAAAAGAAATGATTTTTTCAGAAATGTTTTGGAAACTGTCAGCTCTTTAATATTGAGGAAATTGATTGTCCGTCCCTAAACAGGTTTAAGGGAAACCGGTTTACATATTGAGAAACACGACTTAGGGGCGGGGTTTGTGCTCTAGACAATGCATACATTATTTTAAAATTTTTTAAAAGTACTTTGATACCAAGAAAAAAATTTTATATACAGCATTTTAAAGTTGAAAATTACCAATTTATTCAAGATTTTAAGGGGAGGTAATTGGTCACCACTTTCAATACCTCCTAAACACAAAACGATGTTCATGAATCAAGGTGGATATGATCTTAAAACTACGAATTATGGTGAACACTTTATCCCGAATTGACACCAGCAACATGCGCCTGTCACTTTTGTGCAAATCGTCGGGATGGAGTCAGAAAATTAATTTGAATATATAATGAAATATGTTTAGAATGCCAAAATAGATGAATATATTATTATGGTATAAAATAAACTCTGACTTTTTATTGGGAGTTCAAATTGCAGGTACGGAGAAGTGCGGGATCGTGATTTCAACTCCTATTATTGCACGTGTTAGAGCTAGCCTGGGACATTGGCGTAAGGTTCACGATCTTATCAATAAGCGCGCGCCTTGAGGCTAGTGCCTTGTCCCTGTTTTTGCGGTCGGGTACTGTTACAGGTGTGCAGGTTCGGGTACCTCTTGTGCGAGTCCCTTTTATGACATCTTCATGAGTCATTTGTGGAAAGGAAAGAATCTTAGAATCAATTTATCACGTTCTGGGGCGGAAAGAGAAATTTTGTATTTGAAACTATTTTCCCACATTAACTTGTGAGATGATAACCATCTTTGATTATTTTGGGTGTGCGGTCTTTCTCACGTACATAGAAAGTCCAGTTGAATATTAATTGCTCGTAATGAGGAAAAAGGACACGTGATCAATATTGTTACATGGGGATGTGATGTATCGGTGGAAGGTAAGCGACAATTTCTCACTTGGGTGTGTGGCCTTTCTATCTGAGGCAATCGACAAACAAAAATCATCAAAAAACAAAATCAACTAAACAATAAACAAAAAATCAACTAAACAACAAACAACAAATCAACTACAACAACAAAACAGTTAAACAGCAACAAAAACATCAAGAAAACAAAAAAAACAGTAAAACAGCAACAAAAACATTAAGAAAACAACAATAAACAGTAGAACAGCAACGACAACATCATGAATATCAACAACAACGTAAGTGAAAAAATCACCAAATTCCTCAAAAAAAAAATGGTAATATCATTTTCGAGGATCATCGATGGATGGAGAAAGTTGGTGAGAGAAAATCGAAATATGGCGTACATATGCTATCATGTTTCTGGGCCGACGCGTCGTCGCGACGATGATGTAAGAGAGGACCCGGGTACTTGTCAATGCCACCAGGCACCATACCATAGGATTAAAGCTATTGATTTAATAAACAAATACAATAAACTTAACCTAAAATTAAAAAAAAAAAATATAAAAAAAAAATCGGTATATATATTTGCAAAAACAAATTAAAAAAATAATAAAAAAATATATATTTATAAATTCAAATTTGTATCTACTTTTGTTTGAAGCATAGGTGTTTGTTTATCTTACGTACTCAAATTTACAAAATAATTGACTAACCTATGGTTAAAAATTTATTTTTTTTTTGGCAATAGTCTATTTGCATGTCAACTGGGAGTGCATTAAACTCATATAAAGCCCTATAGAGGGGCTCATTTTGGGAATAATTAGTCCGCCTCAACTCGAGAAAAAAGGGATCAAAATTCGTAAGTTGTCTAGACGGAGCGTTAAATCCAACTGCTGGTGATATAAAGGAACAGGGTCTAACAATCTTAGCGGCAAAAAAGCGAATTTTAGAAATTGCTTCTGTAGTCGTTCTATTTCCATGAGTGGTAGTAAAGGGATTCCAGATAAAAGCTGCATATTCTAGTTTAGATCGAACAAATGCAAAATATAGCGCAAGTCTCGTGTAGGGATCAGTGAATAGCGATGCGTTCCGCTTCACAAATCCAAACATGGCATAGGCTCTGGGCATGATATAATCGAAGTGTGCTGAGAACTTAAATTTTGAGTCAAACATCACACCTAGATCTAAGGATTCCTGCCGTAGCTGCCATTAATATTATAGGGTGGGACGAAGTTATATACAGATTTACTGTAAGTAACATAGAAGCACTTGTTTATGTTTAGAGGAAGCGCATTTCGGCTACACCAAGAGCTCAACGAATCTAAGTCCTGTTGAACAGATTGTGAGTCTGTCGCTATTTTAATAGACTTAAAAAATTAAAATTAAACTTAAATTTTAAATCATCTGCAGAGTGTAGACACTCTGAAGATAGACAGGACTTGACATCATTAATGAATATTATGAAAAGCAGAGGGGCCATAGCACTCCCCTTAAGAAGGCCAGAGGTTGCCAAATAGGATCCAGGGAAATTTCCATTAATATTCACTCTATAAAGACGATGGTGTAAATATGATTTTATCCAATTTATTAATGCCGAATGTATACCCCAGCGAGCTAGTTTTGCCAGTAGGGCACTGTGGCAAACTTTGTCAAAGGCTTTCTCAAAATCAGTGTATATGGCATCAACATGTGATCGCATATTAAAGGCATGAACGCAATAGTTGGTATAGTATAATAGTAGGTATTGATAATCACAATAAAACTGCATTTTTACTTTTCCAAAATCTTTAATGGTGTGGGCGCCACACACATTTCAAAAAATGGTTTAGGGCGATTGAGGGCATTAGAGGGGGCGTGGCACCTTTTTGAAATAAACTTGCGCTGCGTAGGAACTCCAAGAATATGCATGCAAAATGCCAATCCTCCAGCTTTTATAGTTTCCGAGATCTCAGCGTTCATACGGACGGACAGACGGACAGACGGACATGGCTAGTTCGACTCGGCTAGTGATCCTGATCAAGAATATATATACTTTATAGGGGCGGAAAAGCTTCCTTCTCCCTGTTACATACTTTTGCACGAATACAATATTCCCTTTTACTCTACGAGTAACGGGTATAAAAAATGAACACAACAAAATTTCTACAAGCTCTTGTGCAATTCCCTGAAATGAAATTTTAAAATCCATTTATTTCCTACATCTGAGAATTATTAACTTGTGAGATTTATTTCATTGGACGTTGTTTTCTTTTCTTTATTAGTTTTACAATCATAGGATTCATCGTTCCCTAAAATGATCGGACATGTTTGTCTTAGATAACAATCTTTAAATACTTTGGGTGTATGACACTTCTCACGTACATAGGAATCACATTTGAATATTAATTGTTACATGGGGGATGTCGGGGATGGGTGGAAGGTGAGCTACCTTTCTCACGTATATAGAAAGCCCAGTTGAAAATTAATTACTCATAATGAGGAAAAGGTCACGTGATCAGCACCAAATGAATTTAGATTGAAAGCCCTTTATCTTTGTTATTGATCTTTCATAATGTTGAAAGATATTGTTTCAGTTGATGTGCAAGGCTTCTTTGGTAATAATAACAATTTCATTCTAAAGGAAATAGGATTAGTATTTGATCGGGATCCTAACATGAACCACCATATGATTTCACTTTACTAAATACAAAATCTCTAAAGACTGCAATTTGGTTAACCGATAAACATCATAACATTTATTGAAACGATCCATAAAATAGTTTTTCTCAAATCGAAAGTATCTAAAGTCAATTACAAACGGAAAAAAATTTATTAGTAAAGGGGTGGAAAAGAAATGATTTCTTCAGAAATGTTTTGGAAACTGTCAGCTCTTTAATATTGAGGAAATTGATTGTCCGTCCCTAAACAGGTTTAAGGGAAACCGGTTTACATATTGAGAAACACGACTTAGGGGCGGGGTTTGTGCTCTAGACAATGCATAAATTATTTTAAAATTTTTTAAAAGTACTTTGATACCAAGAAAAAAATTTTATATACATCATTTTTAAGTTGAAAATGACCAATTTATTCAAGATTTTAAGGGGAGGTAATTGGTCACCACTTTCAATACCTCCTAAACACAAAACGATGTTCATGAATCAAGGTGGATATGATCTTACAACTACGAATTATGGTGAACACTTTACATTCTGTAATCCCGAATTGACACCAGCAACATGCGCCTGTCACTTTTGTGCAAATCGTCGGGTTGGAGTCAGAAAATTAATTTGAATATATAATGAAATATGTTTAGAATCCCAAAATAAATGAATATATTATTATGGTATAAAATAAACTCTGACTTTTTATTGGGAGTTCAAATTGCAGGTACGGAGAAGTGCGGGATCGTGATTTCAACTCCTATTATTGCACGTTTTAGAGCTAGCCTGGGACATTGGCGTAAGGTTCACGATCTTATCAATAAGCGCGCGCCTTGAGGCTAGTGCCTTGTCCCTGTTTTTGCGGTCGGGTACTGTTACAGGTGTGCAGGTTCGGGTACCTCTTGTGCGAGTCCCTTTTATGACATCTTCATGAGTCATTTGTGGAAAGGAAAGAATCTTAGAATCAATTTATCACGTTTTGGGGCGGAAAGAGAAATTTTGTATTTGAAACTATTTTCCCACATTAACTTGTGAGATGATAACCATCTTTGATTATTTTGGGTGTGCGGTCTTTCTCACGTACATAGAAAGTCCTGTTGAATATTAATTGCTCGTAATGAGGAAAAAGGACACGTGATCAATATTGTTACATGGGGATGTGATGTATCGGTGGAAGGTGAGCGACAATTTCTCACTTGGGTGTGTGGCCTTTCTAACGTACATAGAAAGCCCATTTGAATATTAATTACTTATAATGAGGAAACAGGTTTCTAAAAAATGTAGCATTTGTCTAACTTAAACTTCTCAAAGGGGATGATTGCGAGGGAGGGATGGTGGAAAAGCATGCTCCCCATATGAAGAGGGGATAAAAATGAGAAGTTACTGTAAAGGAACTTCAGTTCGATTTCAAAGTCCACTGGATCCTTGTTAGAGGCATAAGCAGCAACATCAGTAACAACCACAACAACAATCAACAAACAAAAATCATCAAACAACAAAATCAACTAAACA